>JARYGA010054379.1:0-47794 GCA_030545235.1 Helianthus tuberosus | reverse complement strand
AAATACCCATTTAGTACCAATCTCTCTCTCACCTTTAGGAAGGTCCACTAACTCCCAAACCTTCAACTTCGCAAACTAGGCCAATTCTTCTTGCATAGCTTCAACCCATGAATTGTCTTTAAGAGCCATATGAATGTTCTTTGGCTCCTCTTGGGAAATAAAGCAACTATACAAGCATTCATTCACTATCCCAGTCTTCTCAATCGAAACAAATAACCTAGAATTCGCATCTATGCTTCTTCTCGTCTGAACACCTGCAGTAGGATCTCCAAGTATCATGTCAACTGGATAATCCCTATTTTCTCGTGTAGTAGCAACAACATCTACTTCTAGATTATCACCCAGGTTTGATCCAACCTCCCCCTGAATATTCTGATTTGCAAATGGATTAACAAACTCCTCCCCCTGAATGGGTTCAGAGTCACTATCGCTTGAATCAGGATCAGCAGCACCTTGGGAAGATTTCGGAGCATCTGTCACATCAACATTCGATCTAGGCATAAACTCGCCTTCATCGTCTTCACCAATCACTGTTTGAATTAGCTGAGAATCATCTGCATCAGAAACCTCAGGAATATTAAATGATTTAAACACACTTTCATAATCATATAATATAGCAGGACCACTCGTTGATTGTTGAGGTTTGTAGGAAGTAATTTCCACATTAAAAACAACCTCAATTTTACCAGTTTTGAGATTAAAAACCCTTTTATTCGGTGTGCTAGGCACGTAACCTAGAAAGTAGCCTTCGTCAGCCACCTCACCGAATTTTTGTTTATCTTTGTTTCGCACAATGGTGCAGGGTAATCCAAATGGTTCAAAGCCTGTTAAGTTTGGTTTTTCGTTAAACATAAGTTCATGACATGTTTTGTTAAAACGTTTAACGGTTAAAACTTTGTTTAGGACGTAGCAAGCTGTATTCACAGCTTCTCCCCAGAAAAGAACTGGTAGCTTTGAATCTGAAAGCATAGTCCTAGCGGCTTCAATCAACGTCCTGTTTTCCCTCTCAGCGACTCCATTCTGTTGAGGCGTATAAGGAGCAGAATATTGATGTTCAATTCCCTTATGAAGAAAGTAGAGATCCAGAATCCGATTCTTGAACTCCGTGCCATTATCACTCCTTATCCTCTTGATCCTTGCATCATGGACGTTTTCCAATTTCGTAAAAAGATCTATCAGCATCTCCGCTGTCTCATCTTTTGTTCCTAAAAAGAAAACCCATGAATAACGTGAGTAATCATCAGTGACAACCAGATAGTAGTACTTTCCACCTATGTTCCTCACGTTCACTGGACCGAATAAATCCATGTGAAGTAATTCATAAGGGCCATTAATGGAATTTACTGTTTTAGACTTATGAGGTTTCTTGTGTTGTTTTCCCTTTTGACATGGAAGACATTTATCTTCCACGTGAAACCTCTGTAATGGAACCCCTTTCACTAGCTCATTTTTAATGATATAATTCATTTTGCGGTAGTGAATATGGGCCATGCGTCTGTGCCACAACATAGATTTAGCTTCAGATGCTTTTGACAGTAAGCACGCCACCGCAGCAGTTGGATCCTTGGCACCCATGTCCATGACATAAGTATCATTTTTCCTTGGTGCACGCATAACTATCCAATCGTCCGGAATAACCAAACCCGGTTTCAACACCAATGCCTCAGATTTTGTAAAGTGGACCGAGTGACCCTTGTCGCAGACTTGTGACACGCTCATCAGATTGTGTTTAAGCTGCTCAACATAGTTCACTTTGTCCAAAGTGATCTTCCCATTCGTCACTTTTCCTCGTCCAGTAATCCTACCACCTTTAGCACCAGCAAAATTAACATGTCCACCATCATATTCTTCAAATTCAGAAAACAACCTCGCATCCCCCGTCATGTGCCTGGAGCAGCCACTATCAACATACCATAAGTTGATAATCCTCCTTAGCAGCTCCTGCACACACCAACCAAAAGATTAGTTAGATTGGTGGACCCAATCCTTAATGGTCTTGGGTCTTCCAGATTCATCAACTACAGGAACATCCATCCAGTATCCATCACTCCTAACTGGAGTCTTGGATCTGTTGATGGAAATGGGTTTTGATTTCCATAAGGTCTCTGGTCCTGAGGGTACCTATTTGTGTTTGGACTATGTGACCTTTGAAAATTTTGATTTTGATTCCAAGAACCTTGATTGTTGTAATTTCTAAAGCCATTGTTATAAAAAGTTCGACCACCATTATTTTGGTATCGAGTTTGATATTGACCTTGACTTCTGAAATTATTTGAATTTTGATTATTCATTCTTGGTGAACTACTTCTAGGTCTTTCATATCTGCCTGATGTAGATTCAGGCTGAAATCTTGGTTGATTTCTTTGAAAACGAGGAACTTGTGGAGGTCCTTTTTCAGCCTTAACTACACCACCAGCAACACCCTGTTGTTGCTTTGGAGCAGATTTCTTTGGAGAATTTGAGACTTTCTCCTCATTATCACCTTTCTTTTCTGGTGATTTTCCTCTTTGTTTCTCACTAACTTGTGCTTCAACCTTTTTGTTAGGACAACAGCTCGCTACATGTCCCTTTGTGTGACATTTGAAGCACGATCTCTTTTTCGAAGACTTCTCAGCTGAAGCCTTTGAACTAGATTCTGGTTTTGATGATGATGCTTTAGAAGGATTTGGTTCAGTTTGCTTAGTTTCAAGATTTTCTATGTTTTTGTTTTTAGCAAACTCTACATTTGATTCAGTTTCTATAACAGCTGTTTCGTTTTTCATATCACTTCCTTGAACAAAATTAACCTTTTTAACAAAAGTTGGATTTTTATTCGTAGGATTTGAATTTTTCTTTTTCAAAACAGGTTTGCTGTTATTAACCTTCTTAGAATCATTATCTTCAAACACATCACCTTGATTAGATGTGAAACTACTTGGTGATGTTGACAGAAAGTCTGTGAACTCATCTTCATCAGGTAAGAAAGAATAGTCATGACTAAGAGGAGGTGGGACTTCATTGAAGCCCTTGAATCCCACACTGGTCTTGTCATTACTCTTCTTTAACCCACCCATCATGTGTTTCATAAGAAAAGTAGAATCCCTGAATTGACCTAATTTCTTTTCGAGTTCAACAATTTTGAGTTGTTCATCTGACAACTCTTTGCATTTTTCAGAAATTTCTTTTGTTTTCTCAGCCATCATGTCATGAGCTAAGTCTATGACTTGAAGTTTTTCGTTTAGTTTGCAGGTTAAAACTTCAATTTCAGCTTCATAGCCTTTTATCTTTTTCAAATATGATGACTCGTTTCTTTTAGCAAAGAAATTTGATTCTTTTACGTTAGATATTTCGCTCACCAGACTTTTGTTTTGAGTTGACAACCTGTCAACTTCACCCTGTAATTCACGACATTTTAAACAAACAGAAGTAGCAGAGTTACTTACCTCTCCTGTTGACCTGTCTGAGTTGGCCATAAGAGCAGCAAGTTGAGCTTCCATTCTTTTGATGTTTTCATCTTTCGCTTCATCTTCCCTTTCATGCTCAGACTTTGGTTTTTCTTTTTCAGCATCTGTTGTCTGATCAGCCTTATCTACCTCAGCTTCACTTTTCTTCTTAACTTCAACATTCACGTTAGCTTCAGCATCATCAACGGGTACAATCTCTGCCATGAATGCTTGAGTGACATTCTCATCATTTTCCAAATGAACACTCCAGTCATATGAACCTTCTCGTGCAGTAGAGATCAACGCTCTTGAGTTAGAGTTGTTTGATGAATTTCTATTGTTTGAACTCTGACTTGAGGTTTCATGCTTTTGTTTCTGACATTCCCTAGCAAAATGACCATAACTTTGACAGTTAAAGCATCTGACTTTGGTCTTGTCAAAACCAACAGTTTTCCCTACAAACTTCCTTCCAGTTCTGTTCATGAACCTCTTCACCCGTCTAGTAATCATGGCCATTTGCCATTGCAAATCCATATCTTCAAGATCATTAGGGTCAATCTGATCGTAATCTTCATCTAAAACGGCAGGATCAGATATCTTCCCCTGAATGTAGTTTTCATAAGAAGCAACAAACGAAGCAAGTAGAGCAAGATGTTCTTCAGCTGACTTAACACTCATAGGCATCGACTTTGCACTACTACTTTGCTTAGAAGCTGATGTTCTTTTGGCTCCTGTTGATCCTCCTGAAGTAGCTACAAAACACACATCACCATCCTCATTTACTGTGACCTGCTCATTTTCACACGAGAGAAAAGCAGTGGCAGAGTCGCTAGAAGCATCATGAGATGAAGAAGATGTAAGCCCATTGTAGATCCCTGGATCTTGAACCTGATCATATCCAGTGTCCTTCTTCTTCATACTGAGCTCATAAGCTCTTAGCTTTCCAACTACTTCTTCCAGTTCCTTTGTCTCATAATCAGCTTCTCCCTTGATCATGAGAGTGTAGATATCCCATTTAGCAGGCAGAGCATCCAGCAGCTTGTCATTTTTCTCTATGTCAGTATAGCAATCTATATCATAATTGTCCAATTCTGACATCAGATGGTAGTATCGAGTGATGACGTCCTCAAGTGACTCATTTTTCATAAACTTGAAAACAGCAAACTGCTTTTTCAGTAGATCAACTTTGTTCTTCTTGACATCAGGATTCCCCTCATATCTCTTTTCTAGCACATCCCACATTTCCTTTGAAGTAGTATACTTCTTAAAGGTATGTTTGATGCTATCAGGTAGGGACGTCTTGATAGCAGCCAAGGCTCTCTTTTCAGCCTCATACATCTTTTTATCATTCTCTTGCATGTTCACATAGGCTGTGACACGCGGTCTGCCCTCAAAATCATGTGTTGGGTTTGTGTACCCATCTTCAATACAGATCCACATACGTGTGTCCTGATACTCAATGAAGGATTGAAACCTATCCTTCCATGTAAAGTAGTTCTCCACCTTCATCATCTTAGGCGGTTTGTTGGTTGTGCCAACCTCATGTTCCATCCTTAAGAGTTCGTTCAATTTAGACATGTTCGACATTTTAACTTAAGCAGACTGGTTAAACCGTACAATTTTAGTCCGAAACCTGTTTTTACCAACTTATACCTTTAGATTCGTCTCGAGATTACGATTCCAATGATATATAATGTCTAAAACCGTTTTTGGGATTTTCCAGAGTTTTTTTTTTGTCCTAACAATCCAAAGAATTCAACGGTGCGAACGGTTTCCTGTGATGAGTTACGGGTTATTTTCTAAACGCGAAACTGTGAAATTTTTCTTATGCAAGCCTAGAAAAATTCCACCTTTCGTCCGAAATGGTTATCCGGAATAGTTCTTTGTCCGAAGTGAACACCCTCTGATCCGAAATGGACTAGTCTTATCCGAAATGAAGCTGTATGATCCGAAATCAACACCCTTCAATCTGAAATGCAACTAATCTGGTCCGAAATTCAACAGTCTGATCCGAAATGGCTGAATTCTGGTCCGAAATGCAACATGTTATATCCGAGATGATCCGAAATCAAATGTTTCTAGTCCGAAATGCTTGATATTAATCCGAAATGCAATACTGATTATTTGAAATGTAGTCTAGATGATCCGAAATGCAAGCAGAAGATCCGAAATCTTGCTGTTTTATCCGAAATGAGTGATTTCTTGTCCGAAATTGATCAGAAATGCAAGATTTCAATCCGAAATCCTTTATTTCTATCAGAAATGGTCCGAAATCCAAGCAGTTTATCCGAAATCACTAGCAGAACACGAACACAGCCTTCAAACACGTCCAAAAACGCCGATTTTCTGCAGAAAACGATTCTGAACCAAGCCAATCTAGAGCCTAATGCTCAGATACCAATTTTAGGTCCCTTAATCCGTGCGGATCGTAACAGAATCATCGATCTAACCTAGAGTGCGGAATCCCCTAGATCAGATTTCACAGAAAAAACTAGTAGATACAGAATCAAGAACACGATACACTTTCAATCCGGTCTTCTATTGATTATCCAACACAAACGTTTACAATCAATTCAAGACCCACTCGAAATCTCCTAGCCACTCTCTATAGATTTCGTACACTCCTCAAAGTTTCTCCAAATGTCTCCAATGTCTCTCAAGTGTCTCACCTAAACCCTTATGCCAAGCCTTGTTTATATAGGACAAGGTTTGCACATGGGCTTTGGTCTGGGCCAGGCCATTCTCCAAGCCCATAACACTAATTAACTCCCTAACCAATAATGCTAGGCCCAATACAACATATCCAAAGACTAAATACTCAAACTATTAAGTTGTTGTCACAAAACATGCACCAACAGGTTTGTCATGAGAAAGTCATTCGCCTTCCTCTTGTGGATGATGAAGCACTTATAGTACACGACCTTCATGTAGTTGATGTCGGGACGCTGGGCCCCAAAGGCGGTGGATTGCGACATCCCACATTGGTTATGAAGGCGCAAAATTGCTTAAGGAAAGGATGTATTGCATTCTTGGCACATGTTGTAGATAAGAAGGCTGAGGAGCCGAAACTCGAAGACATTCTTGTGGTGAAGGAATTTCCTGATGTTTTTCCCGAAGATCTGCCAAGACTGCCTCCGCAACGACAAGTCGAATTCCATATTGACTTGGTTCCAGGAGCTGCTCCTGTAGCCAAGGCACCCTATCGACTTGCGCCATCCGAGATGCAAGAATTACCTACACAACTCCAGGAGTTGTTGGATAAAGGATTCATAAGGCCGAGCTTCTCGCCTTGGGGAGCTCCAGTTCTTGTTCATGAAAAAGAAGGATGGAACATTGCAGATGTGTATCGATTACAGAGAGTTGAATAAGCTCATTGTCAAGAATCGGTATCCACTACCGAAGATTGACGACTTATTCGATTAGTTGCAAGGATCGAGCTACTACTCCAAGATTGACCTTCGGTCTAGCTATCATCTGCTAAGGATCCAAGAAGAAAGCATACCGAAGACTGTGTTCAGAACACGTTATAGGCATTACGAGTTCCTTGTGAGGCCATTTGGGCTGACAAACGCACCAGCAGTATTTATGGATCTGATGAATCGTGTCTGCAAACTATATCTCAATAAATTCGTGATTGTATTTATCAATGATATTCTGATTTACTCACGAACAAAAGACGAGCACGAACAACACCACAGGACCATTCTGGAATTACTGAAGAAAGAGAAGCTTTATGCAAAGTTCTCAAAGGGCGAATTCTGGATTCGCGAAGTAGAATTCCTTGGTCATGTTGTGAACGAGAAGGGCATTCATGTAGACTCAGCCAAGATAGAAGCGATAAAGAATTGGGAAGCTCCCAAGACACCAACCGAAGTTCGACAAATTTTTGGATTAGCGGACTATTACCGCCGGTTCATCGAGAACTTCTCCAAGATAGCTCAACCTGACTTCCCTTACGCAGAAGGATAAGAAGTACGACTGGGTGATAAGCAGGAAGAAGCCTTCCAACTTCTCAAAAGTAAGCTATACGATGCACCAATACTATCTTTACCCGAAGGCACTGGAGACTTCGTGGTATATTGTGACGCTTCGCGTCAAGGATTGGGTTGCGTGCTCAGGCAACGCCAAAAGGTCATCGCTTACACTTCAAGGCAGTTGAAAGTTCATGAGAAGAACTACACCACACACGACCTGGAGCTAGGCACGGTGGTATTTGCCTTGAAGATCTGGCGACATTATTTATATGGTACTCGATGTACTATCTTCACTGATCACAAAAGCTTACATCATATATTTGATCAGAAGGAATTAAATATGCGTCAATGACGCTGGGATGAGCTGCTAAACGATTATGACTGTGAGATTAAGTACCATCCTGGAAAAGCAAACGTAGTAGCAGACGCTCTAAGTCGAAAAGAAAGGGTTAAGACTTTAAGGGTTCGAGCATTGGAAATGACTATTCGAACGAATCTCACAGCACACATTCATGACGCACAACAAGAAGCCCTTAAGGGAGAGAATATTAGAGCTGAATATCTCCGAGGTATGCAAAATAAATTGGTGCCAAACGAAGAGGGAACCTTATACTTTATGGGCGCATTTGGGTTCCGCTCTATGTCGATATTCGAGAAGTCATCTTTGATGAAGCTCACAAGTCGAGATACTCGATCCACCCAAGATCGGACAAGATGTATCAAGACTTGAAAGAATACTACTGGTGGCCGAAGCTTAAAAGCGATGTTGCTGTTTATGTTGGGAAGTGCCTAACCTGTGCTAAGGTTAAGGCCGAATATCAGAAACCATCTGGTCTACTGCAACAACCCGAGATACCCATGTGGAAGTGGGAGCAAATCTTGAAGGACTTCATAACGAAATTACCCAGGACCCCTAGAGGGCATGACATGATATGGGTTACAGTTGATCGATTGACGAAGACTGCGCATTTTCTACGAATCCGAGAGAAGGATAGCACTGGAAAGCTTGCTGAGCTGTATCTTAAGGAAATTGTGGCACGTCATGGACTGCCTATTTCGATAATTTCAGACAGAGATGGACGTTTTGTCTCAAGGATCTGGCAATCCTTCCAGGAGGCCTTTGGATCTCAGCTAGATCTAAGCACGGCCTTCCATCTGCAAACTGACGGTGAAAGTGAACGGACCATCCAAACACTAGAAGATATGCTTCGCGCATGTGTTATGGATCTAGGCGGCAGCTGGGATACTCATCTACCTTTAGTTGAGTTTTCCTATAATAACAGCTACCATACGAGCATAAAATCCGCACCGTTCAAAGCTCTATATGGCATCAAGTGCCGCTCGCCATTATGTTGGGCAGACGCTGGAGACGAGCAGTTGATTGGCCCTGAGCTTGTTCAAGAGACGAACGACAAGATCATGCATATCTGAGAGCGCATTAAGGCGGCTCGAGATCGACAAAAGAGCTACGCTTATCGCAGATGAAAACCCTTAGAATTCGAGGTGGGAGACAAAATTTTGTTGAAAGTCTCACCCTGGAAAGGCGTAGCAAGGTCCGGGAAACATGGAAAGTGGAATCCACGGTGAATGGTTCAATGTATCCAGCAAATTTGCGTCGTCAAACGTTCCAAAACCAAGACGAGCATAAATTTACCATTCAAGATCTTGGAAATAATTGGTACCGTGGCGTACAAGTTGGAGTTACCGGAAGAACTTAACGGAGTAGAGGATACGTTTCATGTGTCCAACCTCAAGAAGAGTCCAACCCAAGAAACAGTGATCATCCCTGCGGATGAAGTGCATATCGACGACACACTCCGATTTACAGAACAACCTGTTGAGGTAACGGATTGGAAGATCCATAAAACAAGGAGAAGTCGCTTTAAGCTTGTCAAAGTACGTTGGAACTCTAAGCACGGACCCGAGCACATGTGGGAATGTGAAGATCGGTTCAAAGCCAAGTACCCCTATTTGTTCGAGAAAGCTCCTGTGGGAGATAACTCAGCCTAAATTTCGGGACGAAATTCTTTTAACGGGGGGGAGACTGTGATAACTGGCACAAAACCGGTAATTTCCGTACAGTCTAATTATTATTAAATATCTGCAATTATGTGCTTAAATGTCAACATTGTCTAATTACATGCTATACATGTGAATTCATGCATGTTTCATACCTCAAATATTGCTTTATGCATTACTTTTAGCGTTGCATCAGAAAGACTAGTAAACTCACCGGTAAGACACACTGTGTTAGCAGTTCTACAGAAATCAGATAGATAATAGAATTAGGGCCTAGGAGTAGGTCCAACATCTAAAATACATTAAAACCCAAGTGTGGATACAAGGGTTAACATATAAACTTTCCGGAACCTAAACAAAGCACTAAAAAGCACCCGAAACTTATCTAAAATGTTGAAATCAGCATAATTCAGCTATAATCAGCTTTTAAGCACATTAATATCATGCAAAATTTATGTTTTATTGTCCAAAATAACTTACAAAGTGTTGGGAATTAAAACTGCCACAAAAGGTGCTTCATACCTAGTGAAACTGCGCAATTCAGCACTTTAACAAACCGTAACGAACCGAACAACCGGACAATAACCGGGACATCAAAATTTGACTAGAAGTAATGTTTTTATGATATTAAACTAGTATTGATGCTAGAACACCAAAAAAAAAATCATAAAAACCCCTAAACACACTTAAACATACTTAAACCTTACCGTTTGCACTTTAAACCTTCAACTTCTCAAAAATTACACTTTACCCCCTACCTCCTTGGACGGTTGGGACAAGGGTCCCACCATGGGGATTTTATTTGATTTTATTAGATTATATTAGATTTTATGCTAAAGAATATTCTAGAAAATATACCCTAAAGATTTGGAAGATCTTTATAAAAGCTTAAACTAATCACATACTCACATTCACTTCATCTTCCTCCCCTTTCTTCTTCCTTGCTCATGGCCCAACACACACCCACATACACATCCATTTTCACTACATTTCCTCACAATCCAAGCTTGCTAGAAGGAGTATGGAGGCCAATTAGGAAGGTGTATGGTGCAGGAACTTGAAGGACCACCTTGTGGAGCTTTTAACCACTCACTTTCTTCCTTGATCATCATCTCCATTTTTGTGCCACTTCCCTAGCCATTAGAGCTAGTAGTAAGCTTCTTGATCACTAATTTAAGTCATGTTTATGTTATGTACAAGTTTCACCATCTAAACAACTTAACCTCTAATGTTAAAAATGAGAAGATCTAACATATTCATGAAGAAAATAAGTGATTACATGAATTTTTAGTGTATGGAATGATGTTGTTGGTGTTATATTTTGTGTGTATGATTAGATCAGGTATGCTAAAGCTTGGATCTACCAAGTTTAAGCATGGATCTTGAAGGATCTGTTAGTGCATATGTCTGTTGACTTCGTCTTGTATCGAGTCGTATAACTAGAATAGATAGACTAGGACACGTTCTGCGAAAGAAACGGGAAACAGACCTGAACCGGCCACCCCTCATGAAGTAGCTAGGCCACCTCGCACGAGGTGGCCAAGTTCGTGCGTTCTGGCAAGTTCGTGCTTTCTGGCAAGTTCATGCTTTCTGGCATGTTCGTGCTTTCTGGCAAGTTCGTGCTTTCTTGCAAGTTCGTGCTTTCTGGCCAGTTCGTGCTTTCTGGCAAGTTCGTGCTTTCTGGCCAGGTCGTGCGACCTGGGCCAGGTCATGTGGACTGGTTCGTGGGGTCTGGCGATTCCTATAAATAGGTGAGTCCAGGTCTTCATTTGTAACTTTGTGATTCCGGAGACGAAGTGCTGCCGAAGTGTCGTACGGTCTGTAAACACTATCAAATCAATACAATCGACAGTTAAAGTGATTCTACGTGTGAATCTAGCTGCTATAACATCAATACGTCTGATTCCGCCTTTCGTATTGATCGAGAACTCTTCTGAACGACTCGTTTGATCGAATCCCGATCCTACAAGTGGTATCAGAGCTCAGGAGGAAGAGTTCTTACCATTTTAGCTTGTTTTCACGGATAAAATTGATTTCTACTCATTTCTACTCATCTTTCTACACTTTCTCATCAAATTTACCGAGATTCCATGGTTAAAATGACCTGATTTTGACAAATAACACGTAAAACATTGTTTTAAACAATCTTTGAACAAATTTGACCATAAAATCAATCTAAAAACTGATCAAATTTGACAAAATGATGAACTATTGGACTTAGAATTCTCAAACGGTGTGAATTTTTATTGAAATCGTTTGAGAAACACCCAGGTCGTTTGAAAGAACTCCAGGTCGCAAGAGTTGACTCCAGGTCGCACCAAATTCAGATTGTGTCAACTTCCAGGTCGCTTGAACTTCAGATCGTGTGAATTACCAGATCGTTTGTTCTCAGCTCGTGTGAAACTTCAGCTCGCTTGAACATTGTGTTTTTGTATACCTTTTCACCGAAACATGGACAACGAATTTTACAATGCGTTTGCTACTGCTCCGGCTGCTCCAGTTATAGTTGCCGGATCAAAAATTGGTTTGGTAGACCAAGAAGATGAAAGGATTCCGAAAGATTTCAATTGGGATGATTATGATCCTTCTAGACTTTCAGTTTCTAAATCATTTGTTGTTCGACTCTTTGAAGATTCATCCTCGGAAGAAGAATCAATCAAATCTAAGAACAGTCCTAGAAGAAAACCGATTTTTAAATCTTCAGGAAGTGATGAAGACACTGATGATGAGGAAGAGTATATTAATAAAGCTAAAAAACAATTGGATCCTTATAGTTTTGATTTGTTTTTTGCAGATAAAATCGAGATATTAAAAGAGAAAAGGGCTGCTAGACTGAAGAGAGAAATGGAAGCAAGAAGGGTTGCTGAAGAAAAGACTGAAGTTAAGATAGAAGCTGATAAGGCAAAAGTTGAAGAAAAGCCGACAGAGAAGGTTGAGGTTGAAGAGAGTGAAGTGAAGATAGAAGTTGAGAAAGAACCGATTGTGATTGAAAAGGTGGTGGAGAAAATAGTTGAAAAAATTGTCGAAGTTGAAAAAATTGTTGAAGTTGAAAAAATTGTTGAAGTTGAAAAGATTGTAGAGGTTGAAAAACCTTGTGCAAAGTGTTTAGTACCTTGCAAAAATTGTACTGAAAAAGATACAAAATATGCTGAATTAGAGAAGCTCAAAGAAAATTTGCTACATAATGTGAGAAGCATAAACGAATCATATGATCTCCTAAGCAGCAAAGTGAACTTGTACAAAGGAGCTAGTGATGAGGATATCCAGATGAAGAATCTTCTGAAAGCAACAGTTCTTCAAAAGCAAACTGCAATCAACAAATACATTGAGATTATTGCAGGGCTTAAACAAGAATTGGCAGCAATGACGATCGAAACAGAAAGAGTGAATACTTTGCTTCGAAGTTATCAAAGTTCGGAGTATGTTATTGATCGCATCTATCCTACCGTTGCAGCTCATAAGTATGCAGAAGATGAAGAAAATTCTGGTAAGAAAACTGGTTTGAAGTATAACAAAGTACCAAATCCAATGTGGGATGGCTATACCCCCGACATTTTGAAAAGGTGGCTGAAGCACTCAATCTGAATCTGAAATCCGAGTCTATCGATGGATTACCAGATGATATTGATGTCACCTTCATAGCGTCTGACACTGATCATGAGTCCGAGTTAATTAAGAAACAGGTCGATCAAGTGTTGGATAAAGATGAAGAGTCAAAGTCAGAGTCTAAATCTGAAAATTCGAGTTCATCAGACAGAAGTTCGAGTTTACCGGTCAAAAGGGTTTACAATAAAGATTTTCTGATATCACAAAATAACTTGAATGACGAAACATTCAAAGTAGCATATACTTTGAATGATTCCGACAAATTATATTCTGATGAAGAATTTCCAATCAGAGGTGTTAAAACTGAAATGATTAACAAGGTTTTCAAATTAACAGAAATTAATATTTCTGAAATAAAAGATGTAAATCTTACTGAAAAACCTAAAAAGTACACTTCAAGAGTTCAACAAAGATTGAACAAGAAAAAAGGTTACAGTTCTGGTTATGGTTATCGAAAGAAACCAAACCATAACAGTAATTTCAAAAAGAAAGGATTAGGCTTTATTCCACCCGAAAATCATAAAAATGAGAAAATTTATAAACTAAAAACTAAATTTGTTTCATGAGCAAGTTCTGAAGAGGAGAAGGAGAAACCTTTCTGGAAACAGTCAAACATGGAATTTCTCGCCGAAAAGCAAAAGAATATGTTGAAGGAATCTGAACCGAGAGTTGAAAGAAGAACCTATTTCAGATGCCGAGAGGTTGGACATATTGCTTGGAATTGCCCAAAGCTCACCAACACAAAACAGGGAGTTTCTTCTAACTCTACATTGAAAGAGAAATGTGTTGATAAAAAGGAACAACCAACAGAGAAATTTAAGGAGTTCAAAAATTCGACTTTCGAAGTTGGTGAAAGTTCGAAACATTTTTACAAAAGAAGAGCCAATTTAAACAAACATAAATGGGTTGTTAAGAAATCAGAGGTTGTTTCTGGCAATGAATCTGATTCGTCAAAGTCAGAGGAGCCATCTGTTGTGCTAAATGATGAGAATTTCGTTCCAACAATGGATGATGAAAATTTTCCACCATTGTCAAACGGAAACTTGAAATCAAAAATTGGTAAGATTGAGATTTCAGATCAATTCTTCTCTAATAAGAAAGAATTTGATGCTGAAAAAGCATTTAATGGCAAAGTGTTACATATTTTTGGTAAGATGGCTGATGGGAAGGTGAAGGGAGTGAAAGAATTTTATGAATTGAAAGTTGTTAAACCAAATGAGGATGGTTCACCCATGATTGATCAGGCATGGGTGAGATTCTTTAAAAAGTAAAATCCTTACTTGCCGGAACTCCCAAGTTGGTAATCGTGGAGCATGAATCGGCATCATTCTTGAAAAATGTTTTTGTGAAAACCTACAAGTGATAGTTTTTACAAGTGGTTGAAAAAAAAAACAAAGTGATGAATGAATCCCCATGATGTGTGAAATCAACAAAACTAATTTTCCAGAAAAACCATTTTGATTAAAACAAACTTAAGTGTTTTGAAATCATAATAGGAAAATAGTTTGTTGTCAGGGGGGGTTCTGATTGTTTAAGCCAAGTAAATAGAGAATTGAAGCAATTCACACCAGTTTGTCATTTTATTTGTACAGTTTATTGCTTTTACTTTAAATTTTCCCGGAAAATCGAAAATTGAAACATATTTTTGATTTTAGGGGGATTAAAAAATTAAAATTTTGAAAATTTGAAAAATCCAAAAACATGATAAAATCTAAAAACCAAAAACATCGAAAATCAAAATGAGTTTTGTTGTGAAATAGAGGAAATGATAGTACATCAGTAGACAATCACAGTACGCTAAAGAATTGGAAAGTTAAAATGTGATAAACGGTCTCACTGATGATATGCCAGTAGGTTTTTACACGTTTAGTAGATTGCTTTCGAGATATAAACCTAAATATCAAATACTTACTTATCACGTGGGGAACATCTCTCGGATATATAGGTAACCCCTGAAATCTTGTTTGAAGGGCTTTCTATTTATGACATACTAGGTCTTTGGGCGTGATGATATCTGGGGTATTATACCAGTACTTCTAATTTTGCGGGAGCAATAGCCTAGTCCTCGTATAATACTCTGCACTGCTTTAATCATAAAGCCCACCCTCAGCATAAAAAATGATGAAACATTGAAACAATTCTAATCATGTGCTGTTGAAGAAAAGATCCCCAAACGGGACACACCTAAAGTCGAGCCATCATCTCTTTGTCTGAACGGAAGTTCTAACCTGAGCTCTCATGGCCTCGCATTACCCGTTTACAGATATCATTAGTGTACATTCACCTGTAAGACTGAATATAGGAGTCTGGACACGGGAGTATATTCTGAGGTGGGACACACGAATAAGTTAAGTCCATTAAAACTCTAATCTCGTATCTCGAATCAATTGAACTTTGTGTGAAAATTTAAGTGGATCAGTATACTGACAATCTAAGTGAATCATTTAGATCTTAAAGTGTTTAAAGCTCAATGGTACTAGTGATTTGTCAAAAACTGATATGATCCTCTTACACAAACTCACAAAAAAGATGTCTGTATATAGTTTATTTCCCAAAATCCAAAAAGATTTTCAGTGTGTTTTAGCATAAAATTTTGAAAAATCAAAAAGATTTTGTTTCATCTTATTTTCGACAATTGATGTTGAAAAACTGATTTTCAAAATTCCAAGTGCTAAACATGATGAACGACAGTGGGTTGGGAGAGTGTGTTAGTTAATCAAGGTCATTAATTTGAACTTAATATAACTATTGTTGATGATTGAATGATATCTACAAGTGGTTTCTAAATTTGTTAAATTTTAACAATTGTGAAATTTACTTTTGGGTAGAGATTTGTGCAGGTTACCAGATTCCTGATCCTGTTGCTACAGAGAGCCAGGAGACGTTCCTGAACATGTGAAAGCCTGTAGATAGAAGATTCCAGACTGCGATCCCAGTTGCATGCAAGGGGGAGTCTGAATGATAGAGAGCAAGTTTACATTTCTAAAACTGATCTAGATGTTGTAGAAGATGATGTTGATACTGATGAGCTTAAGGAATCAAGAGATCTGATCAAGATAATTTGAAGAGTCAGGTTAAGATTCTGGGATTGAAAGATAAAGATTGAAGGATGCTTACAGAGAAAGATACTTTGGAGAGAGTGAGAAGACCGATCAAGACTGAAGACTCAATACACTGAAGACTCGTCATCATCCAAGGGGGAGTTTGTTAGTGCATATGTCTGTTGACTTCATCTTGTATCGAGTCGTATAACTAGAATAGATAGACTAGGACACGTTTTGCGAAAGAAACAGGAAACAGACCTGAACCGGCCACCCCTCACGAAGTAGCTAGGCCACCTCGCACGAGGTGACCAAGTTCGTGCTTTCTGGCAAGTTCGTGCTTTCGGGCAAGTTCATGCTTTCTGGCAAGGTCGTGCTTTCTGGAAAGTTCGTGCTTTCTGGCCTCGTGCTTTCTGGCAAGTTCGTGCTTTCTGGCCAGGTCGTGCAACCTGGGCCAGGTCGTGTGGACTGGTTCGTGGGGTCTGGCGATTCCTATAAATAGGTGAGTCCAGGTCTTTATTTGTAACTTTGTGATTCCGGAGACGAAGTGCTGCTGAAGTGTCGTACGATCTGTAAACACTATCAAATCAATACAATCGACAATTAAAGTGATTCTACGTGTGAATCTAGCTGCTATAACATCAATACGTCTGATTCCGCCTTTCGTATTGATCGAGAACTCTTCTGAACAACTCGTTTGATCGAATCCCGATCCTACAGGATCCATGGTTAAACTTGAAGATGAACATATGAAGCATGATGTGAACTAGAAATATGAATTTTTATGCATAAACTTGTAATAAAGTGTGTGTAGAACTAATTTTTGAAACTAAAACTCATGGAAAGTTAGTTAAAAATATAACATAAAGCTTGTTTTTGAAAGATCTAAAATTATTAAGCATGGATCTTGAAAGATCCATGGTGAAACATGATGTTAAACATAATGATCTTTCTAATAAACATAAAAGTGGTTTTTAGAACATGATTTACAAACTTTGAAACCATTAAACTCATAAATAAGTTGGTTAATAAAATAAAGTCTTACAAAAGTTTGTATAAAAACCACAAGAACACTTATTTTTGGAAAGATCATAATATGTTGAGTGTAGATATAAAAGACTACACATTTTTAACAAGAATCAAGTTCACCATGATGTTTCATATGGAAGAATTAGTGTATGTTGTTGATGATTATTGTTGGAAAATTGTTTTGGTGTTAAAAAGAAAATAAACACATGTTTTGAAAACATGGGAAACCTCCAATTTTAGGGGAAACTATGTCAAAATTTTTATAAAATTTTTACACTTAGAAAAATATAAGTTTTTGATGAAGCTTATTCCCTAAAATTCATCGAAAATTAATTACCAAGGTTTCCCTAAATTTTGTGTAAAATTACAAGTCAAGAAATGGTGATTTCTTCAAGTTAAAAATTTATATTAAGTATGTATATTTTTGAGGAATATATATATATATATATATATATATAGGGCCAGGATCATTTCAGAACCATAAATATTTACAGAACTCGCAGAACTCCTAATAAACAATCTTTTTATTTATATATTTTTATGTTTAGGAAAATTTTATCATTTATTATGTGTATTTTTACGATTACATACATGTTAAGAGTAATTTTATCATTTTTTATATGTAATTTTATAATTACACATATGTACACTAGTTTTTTTACATATATGTAATTAGTTATGGCACATATATATAATTTTGGCAATTAAACATATGTAAACTACTTTTAACATGTATGTAATCAAAGAAATACATATAATAGATGATAAAAAGATCCTAAATACAAAAACTTATATATAAAATGATTGTTTATTAGGAGTTCTGAAAGTTCTGTAGTTATTTAGAGTTCTGAAATGAACTCAACCCTATATATATATATGACAAAGATCTGTTAGGAACCACCCCTTATTGCGAGAACCAATGTGAACACAACAAAAAATGCCTAAAATTAGCTAAAAAAACACGCAAAATATTTTTTTTTAAATTGTTTTTGGCTACTAAAAGTAGCGATTTTAACATAAAAAATATTAAAAAAAATTTAGATTTTTTTTGATTTTTTTAGATTTTTCAAAGATTTTTTTAGGTTTTTTGGGGGTTTAGTTTTTAGCATTTTAGCTTGGGGAGGGGGGGGGGGGGTTTAGGTTTTTTTTTTGGGGGGGGGGGGGGTTAGGTTTTTTTTTAGGTTTTTTGGGGGTTTTAGTTTTTAGCATTTAGCTTGGGGGGTGGGGGGGGGTTTAGGTTTTTTTTAGGGGGGGGGGGGGTGGGGGTTAGGTTTTTTTTTTAGCCATTTTAGGTTCTGTTCACATTGGTTCTTGCGGTTCTGGCATGAACCTTACCCTATATTTATATATATATATATATATATATATATATATTCTTGTGATCACCAAATTTTGTGCTAAGTGTATATTATGTGTATCATATGTAGTAGTGTATTAGGAACTTGAAAATACACATACAAATACATGAGAATACATAAGTATACGAGTATACAAATTCCTCACAAGGAAATACATGGACAAATACAAGAAAATATATTTATGAAAATATATTTCTTAATATATTATTGAGAATATTATTTCACGAAATACTTATATTTATTTTTGAGGAAAATAATATAAGTAACATATATGAAAAGTTAAAAATATAAATTATTTTTAACAACTTATTACCTCGAAAAGTCTACATAAACAAATATATATTTGAGGAGTAAAATATATATATTTACAAGACACATTATAAACTCAAAGTGCAAGACACGACAAACGGGCAAGACCCGACAAATAAGGGCACGACCCTCACAAAGAATGAACATACAAAGAACATATACATAAACAAAAGATGGTGACTTGTAGTTGTGTAATGCAAGTCTAGTGACTAACATACATAGAATACGTATAGGTCACGACGCTACAAAACCAACCGGTGAAGTTTACGGCGCAGGATACGCAAAGTCAAGAAATGGTGATTTCTTCAAGTTAAAAATTTATATTAAGTATGTATATTTTTGAGGAATATATATATATATATATATATAGGGCCAGGATCATTTCAGAACCATAAATATTTACAGAACTCGCAGAACTCCTAATAAACAATCTTTTTATTTATATATTTTTATGTTTAGGAAAATTTTATCATTTATTATGTGTATTTTTACGATTACATACATGTTAAGAGTAATTTTATCATTTTTTATATGTAATTTTATAATTACACATATGTACACTAGTTTTTTTACATATATGTAATTAGTTATGGCACATATATATAATTTTGGCAATTAAACATATGTAAACTACTTTTAACATGTATGTAATCAAAGAAATACATATAATAGATGATAAAAAGATCCTAAATACAAAAACTTATATATAAAATGATTGTTTATTAGGAGTTCTGAAAGTTCTGTAGTTATTTAGAGTTCTGAAATGAACTCAACCCTATATATATATATGACAAAGATCTGTTAGGAACCACCCCTTATTGCGAGAACCAATGTGAACACAACAAAAAATGCCTAAAATTAGCTAAAAAAACACGCAAAATATTTTTTATAAATTTTTTTTGGCTACTAAAAGTAGCGATTTTAACATAAATATATAAAAAAAAAATTTAGATTTTTTTTGATTTTTTTAGAATTTTCAAAGAGTTTTTTAGGTTTTTTGGGGGTTTAGTTTTTAGCATTTTAGCTTGGGGAGGAGGGGGGGGTGGGGGTTAGGTTTTTTTTTTTTTTGGGGGGGGGGGGGGGTTAGGTTTTTTTTTAGGTTTTTTGGGGGTTTTAGTTTTTAGCATTTAGCTTGGGGGGTGGGGGGTTTAGGTTTTTTTTTGGGGGGGGGGGGTGGGGGTTAGGTTTTTTTTTTTAGCCATTTTAGGTTCTGTTCACATTGGTTCTCGCGGTTCTGGCATGAACCTTACCCTATATTTATATATATATATATATATATATATATATATATATATATATATATATATATATATTTTTGGTGATCACCAAATTTTGTGCTAAGTGTATATTATGTGTATCATATGTAGTAGTGTATTAGGAACTTGAAAATACACATACAAATACATGAGAATACATAAGTATACGAGTATACAAATTCCTCACAAGGAAATACATGGACAAATACAAGAAAATATATTTATGAAAATATATTTCTTAATATATTATTGACAATATTATTTCACAAAATACTTATATTTATTTTTGAGGAAAATAATATAAGTAACATATATGAAAAGTTAAAAATATAAATTATTTTTAACAACTTATTACCTCGAAAAGTCTACATAAACAAATATATATTTGAGGAGTAAAATATATATATTTACAAGACACATTATAAACTCAAAGTGCAAGACACGACAAACGGGCAAGACCCGACAAATAAGGGCACGACCCTCACAAAGAATGAACATACAAAGAATATATACATAAACAAAAGATGGTGACTTGTAGTTGTGTAATGCAAGTCTAGTGACTAACATACATAGAATACGTATAGGTCACGACGCTACAAAACCAACCGGTGAAGTTTACGGCGCAGGATACGCAAAGTTGTGAGTTCATGTCCCCACTTTTAAACTTTTACTTGTTTTCTAAACTTGGGGGAAAATACATGTGTTATGGTATGTTGAATACAAAAACTAAGGAATGATACTTTAGATCATGTCACGAATAGGGTGCCATAAGCACCATTAATCAGTTACATACCAAGACCGCGGAACAAAAGGTTAGATCTAATGAGTTTCAGGCAACCACACTCTTGGCCACTCTTTTACCAAGTAGTGCTTTTGTTTCTCTAGTCGTGAATCGACAGTCGTGAATCGACAATGCTTCCTATGTCGTTACACATGTTAGTGGCCTTGCAACCCACTAGCGATCTCGTATTCCTTACATTCACAATACTTAATTACAGATACGTTTTACAAGTTACATACCATGTTTTCATACAAGTATAAAACATTCTATACAAAACTACATGAACTCACACCAACATTATGTTGATGATTTTCTAAAACTTACATGTATTTCAGGAAACAAGTTGGATCTTGGGCGCTGGTGTTGTTTTTAAGATGTAAATTTCAAGTTTAGATGTCATCCACTTTTGTTTGTATCATAACTTGAGGGTTTTGGTTGAAACTTAAATGGCTCGTGTTTGTAACATTTCAATCTTATGAATGGATGAACATCTTGGTTTAATCATATAGTTGTTTATTATAATTGAATGCAATGATATTGAGCAAGTCACACATCATACGCTTCAGCAAAATTCAGGGTGTGACAATAGACGCTTTTCATACCTGTTTTCAAAGGAGTCTCTCAAGTGTTTACAAGCTTATCAGTACTCATACAAAACGCATGAACTCGCTCAACCTTTGTTGATGTTTTCAAAATTACATGTATTTCAGGAAACAAGTTGGATCTTGGGCGCTGGTGTCATTACTGGATGTAAATTTCAAGTTTAGATGTCATCCACTTTTGTTGGGTTGTAACTTAATCAAAGGTTGTGTTGTTTGAAACTTAAATGACTGGTGTTGTAATGTTTTGAACTTTATGAATGGATGAACATCACTGATCCTCTCTTTCCTGCTCTTGCACTGGTGTGGCATTCTGCAGTTTTTGATATCCTGGTGCGGAGCTTGGCCAATCTCTCCCCATCTATGAGCGAGAACCCGCTCTTTCTCTTCGACACGGACCAAGACGGGAAAGAAGCTACCAATCTGAAAGACCCAGTGAGCACCTCAGTCAAACAAGATCGATCGCTTCGCTCCCCAATGCCAAGCCGGTCAAGAGAGAGCCTTAGTTAAATAGGCAGCAACAGGATGTTACAAGACCCGAGCAATCACGAGATCGAGTTGTAGTCCACTTCGACTTTCAGTCTCGTTTGTGGATCCTGCAATTAGAATATGAACTTGGTACTGGAATAATAACCTTCACTCAAGCTGGTTCGTTCACCAGATCTACTTTCTCGACCATTTCAGGGGTAGGCGGCAAGTGCTGCAGTGAGAGATGAGACCCCCTTTCGGGCAGTCTTCATGCCATATTTTCTATCAGGTTCCCCTCGATTCATCAAGAAAAAAGATGGGCAGATTCTTCTTCCAACTAGTTTTAGGGGCTAAGGTAACTTCCAATTCGTCCATCTTGCCTCCTTCAGACCCTCGCTTCGCTCTTTTGCCACCTTCTCCAAGCAACATCTTTAGATCAGGACTTGCCACATTTTTCCCCGGTGACTGATCTGATTGGTTGGGCAACGATGCCTTCTTCTTTCTACTGCAACTTCCTTCACTCAAGCTGGTACCATCAACGTGGTCCAGAAATCTCATTTAGTAATAGTTCCAGTCAGACCAGGGAAGCAGCAGCAGGACGTAGTGTGGTAGTTCGGTTCCAGGTCAGTTCCAGTTCGGATCGAGTAACGGTGATTGAAGGGATGGGATCGGAAGCTCCTGATTCCAATAGTTAACTGGGCTGTGGCAGGCGAGTCTGCTTTCCCTTAATTAAGCCAACTCTATCTACACTCCTTTAAGGGCGCACAAGCCTAAGTCTCAAATCGGACTAGTGTCAATCTTTTAGTGTTATGGTGCCACGGTAAGGATGGATGCTGTGCGGTTGCTTACCCAAGGGGCTCTCTCGTCTTGGTCCTTTTATTTTATAAAGGCCTATCCCTTGAAGCAAACATCTTTTCGTTGAATACTTTCATTAGCTGTCCTTAGACCTAAACCCTCATTACGCAATGGAGTATGTTGGATAGGGGGTTAGTCCTTTCATGAAGGAATGGTGGAGAGAAAGCTATTGATTTATTATCTGTCTATGTTGAGTCGAGCCTTCCTACTAGATTTGTAGGTGCCCCACCAGTAAGTAAAGGTAAAGAGAGAACATAAGCAGTAAGGGATGGAGAGGAGGTTGTTGCACTCGAAAGGAAGAATAGTATCACAAGGCCAGGTACGGGATATAAGGCTTAGCCAAACTAAGCAACACTCCATAAATAAGTAGAAGAAGGCCTCTTTCGACTGCTGTTTCTTAATCAGTTTTGGTTGTTTCAGGAAAGGCTGTACCAGAAGTAGCCATATAGTTGTTTATTATAATCGAATGCAATGAGAACCAATTAAGTCACACGCATACGCTTCCGCAAAAGTCAGGGTGTGACAGTTTGGTATCAGTTCTTCTATTGTAGTGAACTAGGATTCCTTCTCGAGTCTAGACTACAATCACTAGGACTCTCTCATGAAAACATTTTTACAAAAGGGTTTTTCATTGCATTTATGAAAGTGCCAAGATCCATGAGTCAAACACTTTCCAAAGAAAAGACAAGGCAATGACATTAGTAGGGAGGAGAATATCCCAAATTAAAGTGCCAATTAAGGCATAGTCTACGTGAGATAGACTTGCCAAAGGCAAAATGACCCCCCCCCCCCCCCGAAAGGACAAACGAGAGTTATATGTGACATGATGCATTTATTTGCCTGTTTATACTAAGTAACATATTTATTCACTGATATATATGCGTATAAGTGTACGGAATAATTATTGACGTGAATGAGATACCTTCGACTTCAAATTCCCTTATCGTTCTTAACTCGCACAATGAGACTATCGACCTCACGTTTATTGCGAAGCTCATGGCAGAAGTGATTACCAAACGAGATGTAGGTCCCCTATTCGTATGGATCGTCTCAGAATTGTCAATCCAATCAAGAATGCGGAATCCTCTTGATCAAAATATCGCAGAATTGAGTAGAAACAGAAATTCCAATTAAACCTGATCTTTATTGATTATCAATCAACTGAATTACAATCAATCAAGATCCCTCACACACTCAAATTCGTTCAAGCCCTAATGCTCTCACGAATTCTCACTCTAAAACTGTTTTGGCTGTTTAACCTAAACCCTAAAGCAAAGCCTTGTTTATATAACACAAGGTTGCAACATTAGGCTAGGGTTTACTACATGGGCTTGGCCCAATTCATCCCCCATCACCCAATGTGGGTTTTGTTTAGCCCAAACTCTATTAATTAACTATTACAAAGCTAAACCAGCTAACTATTTATCGTTTAACTAATTACAAGATATCCAAAGACCAAATCTAAGCTGTTGTCACAAATATGCACCAACACAAGATCCTGAGCTTGTTTCCGTAGAAGATGGCTGTTCTCCCCTCTTGAATGCTAAGGTGCCTGAATACGGTAGTGACAGCGAGCCGAAGGAGGCAACCTTGGAAAACACCCTCATCAGTGGGACGAGGTTCCTATGGCTTTTACGAAACAAGATTGAAGACGCTCTTGTCCAGACTAGGAAGATGAGGTACTCATCTTGAAGGTGCCCCTCCAACTACTAGGAATTCCCTTTATTCCTATTACATCTAAGCATTGTGCCTATACACGCGTAACAATAACGAATGATAGCGCCTGGACCACCATAATGGTCCTTTCCATGTTGAAGGTATGAGGACAGTAGTGTCCCCTCTCTGGTTGACCATCTGCTTTGAACAAGGGAAAGTTAGGGTGACCATGCAAGACAATTTATTATTACAGGGGCCCACGTAATAACGACTTGTAGTGCATGGGAATCCTGGTGGACTCTGCGGGTCAAGCTAATGACCACCACCCATCCAAAAAAATTTCTAAGTGTTCACACCTTCATCTAGTAGGGCAATACCTAGACAGTTGCTATAACACTCTACAAAGTAGGAAACCTATCTTTGCCTACTTCGTGTCTGACACTTCTACCCGTATACGAGTCGTTTGGGAACCGGTATCTAAGCAAGTGATGATGGCTAACACTCGGGAAAGATTCAGCAACTTTACACTCTCTATCACCCCTATATGTGGTAGAAATGCACAACCCCTATCTCTTGGGAAGTATACCCGTCTTTGTGAAACTAAAGACCTAAGGAAACCAATGTATAAGGAAAATAACTACTACTTTCATATTATGGAACTTGTATGACGGAGGTGATCTAACCTCGAGTTCATTTTGTTTTCCTCTGATAAAAACAATAAGTCAAGTTGTCAAGCATATATGAAAATTCAGTAGTTGTTTTCTTACTTATACATTGTTGATTATATATGTATGTGCTATTAGGTGATTACATGTTTGCTTATACCTCATAGACAATTATTGAATGTTGTCTAACCTACCCCATACTTTTTGCCAGAAGAAAATGCCACCCAGACGTGACACAGACACCAATACGTTACCAAGGACAGAAGCCGAACTACAAGAGCGCATCTCACAACCCATCGCTCAGCACGAGGCCCTCCGCCCCGAACATAGCGGTGGTACCTCTAGGAATAACCCCCCAATTGGTTGTACCTATAAACAATTCTTGGACTGCAAGCCCCTAAATTTCAATGGCACTGGGGGTACTGTCGCCTTCGTACGCTGGGTGGAGAAAACGGACTCCGTATTTAGAATGAGCAAATGTGCTCTGGAACAAAGAGTTACGTACATTTCTGGGCTGTTTCTTGATGGAGCGCTCTTGTGTTGGAACCTCCAGGTGTAAACATTGGGTGAAGCTACTACATATGCATTAACGTGGGATGAACTGAAGGAGTTAATGCGCAAAAAGTATTGTTCTATAGCGGAGATTCAGAAATTGGAAATGGAATTCTGGAACTTAAAGATGGATGGTCCGAGGATAGCCGAGTATATCCAGCGTTTCCATAATTTATCAAGGGTCGTCCCCTATCTTGTCGAGCTGGAATTCAAGAGAATCGAGCGATTCATTTGGAGACCTGCGCCTCGAATCCTAAGCATGGTTACCGCCGCAAAGCCTCCAACCATCACGGAGGCTATCGATTTGAATGTTACGCTTACTGAAGAAGCCCTTCGTGTGGGAAAGATTTCGGAATTCGAGGCAAACAAAAAGGAGACTCATGCGGAGTCTTCGGGCAATAACAAAAGAAAGTTTTCAAACCTGAAGGTAGGCACCCAAGCCAGTTATGACAACTCTAATACAAACAAAAGAAGGGAAGTGAACCCGTCTCGTGGCATGAAAGCTTATAGAGCCACTAATAAGGCCGGTGGTAAAGTTTATTTAGGGACAAATCCGATATGCGATGAATGCAAGTTTCACCATGAAGGTCGATGTTTGAGGCCTAATTGCGATAGGTGTGGAAAAGAAGGACAATGCAAGGATGCCTCTTAGGCGAAGTATCCCAAACAAGGAGGAAATGATTATGGAAACCAAGACGGAAACGATAATAGTAGAGTTCCAGGTTGCTTCAAATGTGGGGACGTGGGGCACTTTAGGAAATATTTCCCTAGGAAGAACCAAGCGAGGAAGGGTCTTCACGATCGGAGCTCGTGAAGCATGCAAGGATTTAGATGCGATTACGGGTACATTCCCTATTAACCAGCACTATGCATCCATTTTGATTGATACTGGCGCCGACTTTAACCTTATATCATTAGTAATTAAGAACCTACTTGGCCTAGTTTCAAGTAGGATAGACGCCCCGTATTCTTTAGAATTGGCAAATAGAAGGTTAGTTAAAGCAACGGAGGTGATTAAAGATTTTATTTTGGAATTTAGAGAGCAGGAACCTTCTATTACCGTTGACTTGGGAAGTCATGATATTGTAGTCAGCATGGATTGGATATCCAAGGATAGAGCTGAAGTTGTTCGTCATAAGGAAAATCATTCGCATCCCTCTTGCGAATGATGAGACACTTATAGTACACAACCTTCTTGCAATAGATGCGAGGGCACTAGGCCCCATAAGGCGGTGGATTTGTGACATATCACATTGGTCATAGAGACACAGAAGCGCCTTTGAATAGGCTGCATAGCCTTCCTTGCTCATGATGTCGATAAAGAGACCAAGAAGCCAAAGCGAGAAGACATCCCCGTTGTGAAGGAATTTCCAGAAGCCTTTCCCAAAGACATGCCTGGGTTACCTCCACAACGACAAGAGGAGTTTAGGATAAACCTAGTGCCAGGAGCAGCACCACTGACGGATGGCGCCTTACCGACTAGCTCCGTCCAAGATATAGGTGCCTTCGATGCAACTGCAAGAGCTGCTAGGCAGACGAAATCTACCAGGCCGAGCTTCTCACCTTGGGAAGCCCCAGTGATATTCGTTAGGAAGAAGCACGACAGTTTTTATACGTGTACACAGCCTAATCTAAGACGAACTCAGAAGAATTAATGTGGAAAAAGTATTACGCATAGGTTGCAGGGAGATATACAACTAACCATCAAGAATCGGTACCCCTTACCGAGAATTGATGACTTGTCGACCAACTACAAGGTCCCAGCTACTATTCCAAGATGGACTTAAGGACATGATATCACTAGTTGAGGACACGAGAAGAAAGTATCCCTAAAACGACCTTTAGGACTCGCTTTGAGCATTAAGGGTTCCTCGTCATACTGTTTGGCTTAACAAATGCACCGACAGTATTCATGGACCTCATGAATCGGGAGTGTAAGCCGTACCTGGCTAAGATCGTGATTTTATGTGGAAGTGGGAACGAATCTCAACGGATGTCATTACAAATCTACCGAGAACCCAAGGAGGGCATGTTATGATTTGGGTGATTATTGATCAACTCACCAAGTCTGCACATTTCCTACCGATCAGTGGGGAAGACAACATAAGGGAATTAGCAGAGATTTATCTTAGAGTGATTGTGGCACGTTATGGAGTGCCTGTTTCTATCTTGTCCGACCAAGATGGTCGTGTTGTGCCAAGGATAAGGCAGGCGTTTCAGAAAGCGTTTGGGGTCACGGTTGAACCTTAGTACTGCCTCTCACCCTCAGATGGACGGGCCAAGTGATCGGACGATACAAACTTTGGAAGACATGCTACGAGCTTGTGTGATGAACCTTGATGAAAAGTTGGAATACTCACTTGCCCTTAGTGGAGTTTTCCTACAATAATATTTATCACACTGATGTATGCAAAATGCAACATATAAATTACATCAATTGTGGTATAAAACTAACCCTTTTTAGTACTAATGTTGGAAAATGTGTGCTTTTGTCTTCCTTTTGTATTTTCAGGATTAAATGAGCTCAAATTAACAAAAGAAGCAAAAAGGCAGCTAAATCTAACATAAATACAAGAAAAGGAACAAACGTGGCATGCCCGACCTCCCCAAAAGCATCTTCCCAAGCAAAAAAAAGAGAACAGAAGGCTGAACACGCCCCGTGCTCAGTGAGCACGGGGGCGTGCCCAAGTGTCAGCATAAAAGACAAAGTTGTAGAAGCTTCCATCGTCCACCACGGGGCCGTGCTCAGTGGACACGGGGCCGTGGTCAACTATAAGATTCGCAGAATCCAGGCAAATCTTGATAGTACAGATATGATTCTGCACACGGGGTCATGCCTAGCGGACACGGGGCCGTGGTCAACTAATACAGACAAGAGCAATTAATGAAGACAGAGAAGGATGTGGACACGGGGCCGTGCCCACTAGACACGGGGCCGTGCCCGAGCTTCTGTTCAGCCTATAAATAGGAGTGCTTGGCTCAAGCTCAAACCATCCCTTAGCACACCACCTCTCTCACACTTCACCCACCACCCACCACCACCATAACACCATCATCCACCACCATCATACATTGTCCATCATAGAGTGTGTGAGTCATCTCGGGATCTAAGATTGATCGTAAGAGTTCTTGACAATCAAGGCCATGTTTGCCTAAGTCTCTTACATCACTTGGTGAAGACAAAGTGTCTAGTGTAATACTTTTTATTTTTAATCTTTTCGCACTTTTTAATTGGTTATGTATTAATGACTTTAATAACTAGTTTCTTATGTTGAAGGTGATTTTTCCTTATCGTTTGTCCGTGGTGTCTTGGCATTATTTTACTGTCTATATAAAATAAAATATTTTCACCATTCATATCTCCACGGTCTATATGGAGGTATGTTGGCTACCTGGTCGGGGGTTAAGGGAACGGTTTGGTAACAGTGTTGCCATTGTTCAGTGTATAGATCCTGCAAAGGACCTGGGTCAAATTTAGTAGGACCTCCTTCAATACTTAACGGTATTGGATGGCGGGGGTCCAAATTCTTTGATCCCCTCATAAGTTAAACTACTATTAAAACTTTAACCCGGCTACTTAGGACTGTATCCCTGCTGACTCAGACTACTTAGCCGAGGGTAACGTCGCCTTCAAAAGAGGGGCCTACCACATTATGCATTAATAACTTAATTAATTATCTTTCCATAATCCGACCCTTTAGGATTGTATCCTTGCTGACTCAAACTACTGGGTTGAGGGTAACGTCACCTTCAAAAAAGGGGCCTACTACAATAACTAAGATAATCTCTTAAATAGTGCAAAAGTGCGGAAATAATCAAAGGTTACACTAAACATGAGTCGGAGCCAAGTGATTCATCTTGTCTATCTGTTTTTATTTTTATTTTTATTTTCAGCATTTTAGTTAGTTTTTATTTTTCTTAGTTTAAAAACCTTTTTCTAAACTTTTTGATTTGATTAGACGTTGAGGATAAACCGGTACTAAAAGCTCTTGTGTCCTTGGACGACCTCGGTATCTTACCAACACTATACTACGCTCACGATGGGTGCACTTGCCCGTATGTGTGTTTAGTGTTAGTAAATATCGTGTTTTATAAATTTAAAACTTGGCTAAAGAAAGTGTAAAAGGGCTTAAAATATACTTAAACTTATATACACACCTCACACGCATCAAGTTTTTGGCGTTGTTGCCAGGGACACAAGGATTTTAAGAAAGTTAGGAATCAACGGCCTAATCATTTTTTTTCTATTTTTTTTAGGATTTTTCTTAATTTCTCAGCTTCTGCAGAACTCAGCACGGGCCGTGCCCGCTGAACACGCCCCGTGCCCAATCATTGGAGCTGGCAATCTTGTTTTAAGTCAGACAGTAAGCTGAACACGGGGCCGTGCCCACTCAACACGCCCCGTGCCCAAGATTCAGTTACTGAAAACAGAACCGTGAGATCCCGACGGTTGGTAATTTCTGACACAAACATGAGTGATACTGATTTTTTTTACTTTCGGCACTCTTATGGTGCGTGGTGTCAAATATGTGGTGGTTCCCATAAGGAATTAGAATGTTATTTTCTAACTTATAAGCCCCACTATATAGACCCATCATTTCCTTGTATCCTTAAGAGGGGCGAAAGTAAAAATAATCCCTATCTCTCCCTCGAATGCTCTCAACCGGATTTTCTAGGAGAAATGCTTCTTGATGAACAATTTCAATTAGAAGATCTAATTCTTAATTGGCTAAAAGAACTTAGGATATATTTCAATAATTTATCTCAAGACGATAACCAAGAAGAAGTGTTGGGATCGCATTCAAACAACTTCGTTGTTCCCGACGATACCTCTAAATCTAGCAAGGACTTGAGCGATAGTCGTCCCTTTGTCGATTGTGCCGTGAAGGACTCCCCATCGACTTCGTTCGATGCATACATAGACCTGAGCGATTTGGCATACACCTTCTTTAACGAGAGCCCGGAAAAGGGTTGGACTTGTCCACCTACATATAGCATAGGAATCACCCTCACCGACAACCTCTTGCATTCTCGTCTTAATCTAGAGCAATTAAGGTATCTTAGGCACTTTGGGGTTGTTCCATCCAGTAAGGAACCGCCCGATCCGAAAAAGTTCCTTAAAAATAGACAACTTCATAAACAGCCCTTCGACACGGGGCCGTGCCCAGGTCAACACGCCCCCGTGTCCACCAAAAGATTCCCTTCTGACTTTTTGTCAGAATACGGACAAAACGTGTCAGGATCTTGCCTGCACACGGGGCCGCGTCTAGCCGACACGGGGCCGTGTCCAGCATGCTGTCGTTTTCTATAAATGCAGCCAATAATCCTACACATTTGAACTATCCAGGGACAGAGATTTGAAAGGATTTTCTAACCTACCATCCTAGGTATGTTCTAAAAGAAGGTTCTAACAAACATCTTGTCCTTTCCTCTTTTATCCATTACCTTCTTCTTCATCTTTCTTGCAACAACACCTCCATTGAAGCTTGATTCCAAGCTTTATTGTGATGTTTGTTAAACTTTTGTTCAAGGGATCTTGTTAAAAATAAGTTACACAACATTGTTTTAAGTTATTTCTGTTCAAAAATGCTTCATAAGTTGGGAAAATAATTTGAAACTCCAAGATTCCTTTTTCTAAAAAACTGCAGGAAAGGTGAACACGGGGCCGTGCTCATCGAGCACGGGGCCGTGTCCGATGTACCGTTTCATTTAAAATGAACTATTTCTGGTTTTTTTTCGTAGAATGTCTAGTCAAAACAGTGGAACCTCTTCAGCACACTCCAGAAATAGTCGAAGGGAGAGAAGGTCATCAATCGAAGTGACTCTCGTACATTACGTGATGGCATTACGTGAAGCTCTTGACGAGATGACTTCGGTAGAGGAGGTCCTAATAGACCGTATAAATTATCTTACGGTGGGGTTGGAAAACAGTTTTCAAGAAATAAACCTCTTGCACCAGAGGTTAAACATTCTTGTAACACCTCCCATGGAACCAATCCTCCCTCAAGAGGATTGGAACCTAGCACTTGGAATCAACAATCATACCGGTTGGGACGACATTCCAGCGGAACCTCCTCTTGAAGATCTACAAGAAGTCCTGGTGGAGGTTGCACCTCCTCAAACCAATGCCAATGAGCCCGCTTTTCTTCTCCCTAGGGAGATAGAAGAATGGCTCGCCGACGTGTGAGGAACCCATGCCCGGAGAAAGAAGTTTTTCAAGCCACATCTAACCGAGGGATTTACCTTTTTGGAAATTTTGCTAATAGAATAAGTAGTAGGCTAGAACTTCTTGGTTTAGATTTCTTGTGTTTCTTTGACCTAACTATCTAGTATTTTAACTTTTAGACTATTATGTAGTTCTCTCTATGACTTAATGAATGACGGTTTTAGATAATTTGCTGTTTGGATGATGTTGTAATAAGTAAAACACACTCGGGATGACAAAGGATGCAAGGGAAACTTGAACCAGCACCCCATGCAGGAAAACAGGGCCATCCGACGAAAACTTTCTTCGTTAACAGTAAGTTCAGCACGGGCCGTGTCCGCCCAACACGGCCCCATGCTGCACAGTCTGCAGAAATGACCCAGTTCAGGTAAACTGGACAGGGGCCGTGTTCACCCAATACGCCCCCGTGTCCAAGCTTCTGTTTCTTTTGTTCATCTTTTTGTTATTGGCACTTAAATACGGGGCCGTGCCCGGACAACACGGGGCTGTGTCCAGGCGCCCAGTAACACAAATTTTTGCTTTTTCACACCTTTTACACATTTAATCAACCTAAAAACTTAGTTTTGGGACACATTGAGGACAATGTGTAATTTAAGTGTGGGGGGATGCTAAAACCTTGAATCTTGCAAGTCCTAATAACAAGCATTACACAAAACTCTATTGGAACCGTTAATCACCCCAATTTTTTTTTCAAAAATTTTCATTTTTTTTACTTGTCTAGGTTTAATTTGGGAATTTCAAAATCCTAAAAAGGTTATATTTTTACAAATTTACAACCGATAGCGTCGTGATAAAAAGAACCAACATAAGAAAATTATGAAAAGGCATGACAAGCTTAGTTAAAATTTAATTATATATACTTGATCACATAAAAACCCATCCCCACAAAAGTGAGTTTTGAGCCTTTATTGAGCATACAAATACATATATTTAAATTAAATGCTCATTTTTCGTTTCTTGTGTGAATAGTCGCTTGGTTCTTACAACTCTAGAACTTGCCACGACGATACATTCCCGGTCCTTACCAACTTAAACCCGAGTAAGTAAATGATGGAGGCATTAGGATTAACCCTTTTTATTTATACACCATTATTTTTTTTACCACCAACCCAAAATCCCCCTAGTTAACCCCTTTGAGCCTAAACCTTTTCATTTCTTAACCCAAACAAAACACCCTTTCACCCACCAAAACATTTTTATTTTTAACCCTTTGTTTTAGTAACAAGCTCGGTTTTTCGTATGACTTTCAAAAAAAAAATGTTGATGATGAAGCAAAAGAAATAAAAACAAGCAAGTTCATCAAAAATAACTTTGTTTGAATTATGGCTTCATCAAAAAAAATAAATAAATAAAAAAGTCTTACGAAAACCGATGCTTTTTACGCTTTTCGCCCTTTCTACTAACCACTAACCCAACCACCTACCTTTAACCCAAGCCTAACCCTTCACCCAAAAGTCCTCCTGATATTTACAAAGGTATATAGTTAAAAAGGAGGAGGATTGATTGCCTGGTAAGCTTATGGTAGGAGAAAGTTCCATGCCGCTCTCGAGTGATTCACTAAAATACATCTTCGGCCGAGTGTTGAGTGATCCCCCGTGAGGTATGTGAACTTGTATATAAATAGAATTTTAAAGAGGCATGTTATGCCCTAATAAGTAATTTATCTTATGAAAAGTTTTAAATAAATCATGACGAATAGGATTGTAAATAAATAAAAATAAAACTTAATAAAGAATCTTGGAAATCCCGACACTCTATGACAAGCCCAAAAACCTTCTTTTCTACCAATTCCATTTGGGAGTGTAAAGCCACATTATAAAGAGTTTTGCTTGAGGACAAGCAAAGATTCAAGTGTGGGGGTATTTGATGTGTGCAAAATGCAACATATAAATTACATCAATTGTGGCATAAAACTAACCCTTTTTAGTACTAATGTTGGAAAAAGTGTGCTTTTGTCTTCCTTTTGTATTTTCAGGATTAAATGAGCTCAAATTAATAAAAGAAGCAAAAAGGCAGCTAAATCTAACTTAAATACAAGAAAAGGAACAAACGTGGCATGCCCGACCTCCCCAAAAGCATCTTCCCAAGCAAAACAAGAGAACAGAAGGCTGAACACGCCCCGTGCTCAGTGAGCACGGGGCGTGCCCAAGTGTCAGCATAAAAGACAAAGTTGTAGAAGCTTCCATCGCCCACCACGGGGCCGTGCTCAGCGGACACGGGGCCGTGGTCAACTATAAGATTCGCAGAATCCAGGCAAATCTTGATAGTACAGATATGCTTCTGCACACGGGGTCGTGCCCAGCGGACACATGGCCGTGGTCAACTAATACAGACAAGAGCAATTAATGAAGACAGAGAAGGACGTGGACACGGGGTCGTGCCCACTGGACACGGGGCCGTGCCCGAGCTTCTGTTCAGCCTATAAATAGGAGTGCTTGGCTCAAGCTCAAACCATCCCTTGGCACACCACCTCTCTCACACTTCACCCACCACCCACCACTACCATAACACCATCATCCACCACCATCATCCATTGTCCATCATAGAGTGTGTGAGTCATCTCGGGATCCAAAATTGATCGTAAGAGTTCTTGACAATCAATGCCATGTTTGCCTAAGTCTCTTACATCACTTGGTGAAGACAAAGTGTCTAGTGTAATACTTTTTATTTTTAATCTTTTCGCACTTTTTAATTGGTTATGTATTAATGACTTTAATAACTAGTTTCTTATGTTGAAGGTGATTCTTCCTTATCGTTTGCCCATGGTGTCTTTCATTATTTTACTGTCTATATAAAATAAAAGATTTTCACCATTCATATCTCCACGGTCTATATGGAGGTATGTTGGCTACCTGGTCGGGGGTTAAGGGAATGGTTTGGTAAGAGTCTTGCCATTGTTCAGTGTATAGATCCTACAAAGGACCTGGGTCAAATTTAGTAGGACCTCCTTCAATACTTAACGGTATTGGATGGCGGGGGTCCAAACTCTTTGATCCCCTCATAAGTTAAACTACTATTAAAACTTTAACCCGGCTACTTAGGACTGTATCCCTGCTGACTCAGACTACTTAGCCGAGGGTAACGTCGCCTTCAAAAGAGGGGCCTACCACATTATGCATTAATAACTTAATTTATTATCTTTCAATAATCCGACCCTTTAGGATTGTATCCTTGCTGACTCAAACTACTGGGTTGAGAGTAACGTCACCTTCAAAAAAGGGGCCTACTACAATAACTAAGATAATCTCTTGAATAGTGCAAAAGTGTGGAAATAATCAAAGGTTACACTAAACACGTGTCGGAGCCAAGTGATTCATCTTGTCTATCTGTTTTTATTTTTATTTTTATTTTCAGTATTTCAGTTAGTTTTTATTTTTCTTAGTTTAAAAAGCTTTTTCTAAACGTTTTGATTTGATTAGACGTTGAGGATAAACCGGTACTAAAAGCTCTTGTGTCCTTGGACGACCTCGGTATCTTACCAACACTATACTACGCTCACGATGGGTGCACTTGCCCATATGTGTGTTTAGTGTTAGTAAATATTGTGTTTTATAAATTTAAAACCTGGCTAAAGAAAGTGTAAAAGGGTTTAAAATATACTTAAACTTATATACACACCTCACACGCATCACACACCGCCGTTTAGGCCACCTCGTGTGAAGCCTTATACGTACGTAAGCGTCAGTTTCCATTGTGTTTGGCGGAGACCGGAGATAAACGCTTTATTGGCCCGAGTTGGGTCAGGAAACCACAGACAAGACCGTTCAGATACGTGATCATATCAAGTCAGCATGTGATGTACGAAAAGGCTATGCCGACAAGCGGCGGGAACCCTTGGAAATTAAGGTTGGACATATGGTGTTATTGAAAGTCTCGCCTTGGAAAGGCGTGGTACGATTAGAAAACATGGGGAGTGGAACCCACAGTACGTTAGACCTTTCGAGATCCTGGAAAGGATCAGAACCGTTGTTTTCAAAGCTAAAACTTCCAGAAGAAACTTAGTAGTGTCCATGACACGTTTCACGTGTCTAACCTCAGGAAGAGTCCTACTCTAGAAATAGTCGTTATTCCCGCAAACAAGATTCACATCAACGACAAACTTCAATTTTCTAAAGGACCTGTTAAGGTTACGGACTGGAAGTCCACAAAACATGGAGAAGTCGTATTAAAATTATTAAAGTTCGTTGGAATTCACATCATGGCCCAAAATTTACTTTGGAACATAAAGGCCAAATTAAGTCTAAGAATCCCCAATTGATTCACAACTCCCCTGCGACCGATGACATAGCTTGAATTTCGGGACGAAATTCTTTTAACGGGGGGGGGGGGGATGTGACAACTGGCACTTTTCCATGAATTCCGTACAATAATAAACAGTAATCTGTGCTTTAATGACGGTGTGTGATTGAATTAACAAGACGAATGAATATTTGATTACTGTCATATTGTTAGTACATTATGTCTGTAGCTTCCGTCTACATCGAGTCTTATGTATTTTGTCGTGTTTGTGTGTTTTTGTATATGTATGTATTTGTATGTCTAGACAAATCAGGGAATGGCTCGTTAACTGTAAAGTGAAATCACTCGGACGACATGTATCATCCAAATGGATGGCCATCCAATCGGATGACCATCCGATCAGATGACCATCCGATCGGATGGTGATCTGAACGGATGACACTCCTCCATCCACGTTTGCCTATAAATAGTTGGATAGGCTCACTTGTTTATAACTTTTTGGAGAACTATCATAGCGAAGCTCTGTCTGAATTTCATCTGGATCTTCTGTACTTTCATTATCAATCAATGAAATCAGATATGTTAAGTGTTGATATTGTTGTTTGTGATTCTCAGACATTGTCGAGAGATTCCGCACCTTGCCACTGATCGATTCCGCTACATTCTTACACCATAACAGATCCTAAGTAGATGCCTAACAAGTGATATTAGAGCCACAGGAAGCCGGATCGGAGATAGAAACAACATTTCACCGAGATTTCAGTCTTTTTCTGCAGATTTCAGTCAAATCTTACCGGAGATTCTGATAATTTCTTCATCTTCTTCTACATTTCATGTAGTTTTTACATTTTCACACTTTAAAATCAGAAAAACTCAAAATTAAGCTAGATTTTACGGACAAAATTGAGTAAATTTGATATCATTCTGATCGGAATTCACAGTAGAACAATCCTGCAAAGTTTCATTCAAAAATTCAGACTAAAACTTCTTCAAATCGATCAAAAACCATGTCGTGTTCTTCGCACAAGATGACGTCACTCATCCGATCGGATTGCAATCCGATCGCATTGGACTAGATTCTGTTCTTATCTCTTTGCTGACGTCATTGCTCATTCGATCGGATCACCATCCGATCGGATCAGCCTTGTGGTTTAGAGTTTAAAGGCTAAGTCACACCAATCGAACGACCATCCGATCGGATCACCGTCCGTTCGGATAGCCATTCGACACTTGTGCCATCCGACACTTGTGCACTTGTTTCATTACTCATTTGTGTCATGTGATCCAATCGCCATTCGATCGGACGGCCATTCGATCCAAGTGTTCAGTTCTTAAAATTTGTGAAATTTTTCTAAGTGTTTGAACTTTTCAGGTTTTCAAAGATGGGAGACGAATTCTTGAACCCTTTCAGTGATGTTTTCGCATACAACACAGGAGATGCATCCACAAACACCAATTCCAACACAAACCAGAAAAAGGCGATAGCAGATTCTCTTAGCGTCGACAATGCCTACGGAACATATAACAAGCCACCAAAGTTAATGGCGATTGAATACTACAACCGATGGGCCAATAGGTTTGATGGATGGTTGAAGGATTTTGTTTACCAGAGCTGGAGGTGTATGAAGAATGGTTACGATATTGTAAGACGAGATTATGAAAATTTGGCTGAAAATGAACATGAGATGTTTATTGTTGAACAGAAGTGTATAGCCTTGCTTCATCAATCAGTCAGAGATGACATTATCTCTCTGATTAGATATGATAACTCAAAAGATATGTGGTCTAAACTAGAAAAGAAATATATTGGGGGAGAGGAGATTGTGAAAAACAAGAAGAGATTATTGAAAAAGGAGTTTGGCTTATTCGCATGTATGAAAAATGAAAGTGTATTAAAGATGATTGAACGGTTTTGCCATCTGAAGATAGAACTCGTCAGACATGGAATCACATTTACCGAAGAAGAGATGGTTGAAAAGCTGTTTTAATCTCTGCCAGATGAGAAAGATTGGCAATATTATGGCCTGGTTCTGAAAAACACCAAAGCAATGTCAAAAATGACAGTTGACTGGTTGATCGAGAGATTTGAAAGTCATGAGTTGGAAATCAAGAAAATGAACAAAGTAAACAGCGCCCCATATCAACAAAATTTCGATCTTTACTATCGAGGAAGTATGATTCCAAAAACCACATCTCCAAGAACCGCCTTTACTGCTGAAAGTACAAACACTGCAAATCAAGAAAGGAACAGCAGCAGTTCTTCCCCAAGCAACAGTTATCATGGAAGTGGTTTGTCCTCATCTGTTCCGAGCAATCAGCAACAACAAAATGTTCCCAAAAATGTCTTTCAATGCAACATCACTGTTAACCTGAACAATGCTCAAAAATTCAACGAGGAGACGCAGCAGGAAGACGACTTAAAGACTATGTAGGAAGGACGACTACAGCTACATCCAAGGGGGAGTCTGTTAGTATATTATGTCTGTAGCTTCCGTCTGCATCGAGTCTTATGTATTTTGTCCTGTTTGTGTGTTTTTGTATATGTATGTATTTGTATGTCTAGACAAATCAGGGAATGGCTCGCTAACTGTAAAGTGAAATCCGTCGGACGACATGTGTCATCCGAACGGATGACACTCCTCCATCCCTGTTTGCCTATAAATATTTGGATAGGCTCATTTGTTTAGAACTTTTTGGAGAACTGTCATAGCGAAGCTCTGTCTGACTTTCATCTGGATCTTCTGTACTTTCATTATCAATCAATGAAATCAGACATGTTAAGCGTTGAGATTGTCGTTTGTGATTCTCAGACATTGTCGAGGGATTCCACACCTCGCCACTGATTGATTCCGCTACGTTCTTACACCAGAACAGATCCTGAGTAGAGGCCTAACACATATACATACAAAGGCATTTCATGTTGCAAGATCGTTCATCATTATTACATGCAACACAATATGGTACAATTAGAGCACGAAACAAAGTTAGTACAGTTATCAAACAAACTAGAAGTACTGACGGGAGTTCAGTACTCAGACAGACAATATGTTAAGAAACATAATGAACCCGAAACCAAGAGTTACACTAGAATGGTGTGTAGGAAAGTAGAGATTGTAAAACTGCTTACCTAGTGATGATTTAGGAGCCGGAAAGTGCCAGAAACATGCCAAAACTGCAGAATTCTGCAGAAAATAGCACAAATCAGCAAAATTCAGCTTTTTAACACCTAAATATAATGCAGAATTATGGTTTAATGGCCCAGAATACCTTTCTAGGTGTCGGGAATCAAAACTATCATAAAAGACAACATAAAGCACACTAAACTGCGCAAATTAGCACCTTTATGAACCTGTAACCAACCAAACAACCGGACACTACCCGAAACACCAAATTTTCACTAGAAGTATTGTTTTAGTGATATGAAGCTAGTTATGGTCACCGAACACCATAACACACCCTAAAACATTATAACACGTATAATGCTAACTGATACACTTATAACCTAACTATTTTTCCTAACTATAGGTTACAACCCAACAATACACCCCCCCCCCCATTCACGGTTAGAGACATGAGGACCCACCCCATGATTTTATTCACTTGTTTAATGGATTTGCCTAATGCTTTTGGAACATAATGACCCCTAGGTAAAATAATGTTGGAAGATCACTACTTAAAGACCATAAGTAACAACATAAGACTTACCACTTCAAACTTGCAGCCTCTTCACTTCTCCCCTTCCCCTTTTGCTCTCGGCTCCAAACACACACCCACACACATTCATTTTCAAGCCATCTTCAAGCATTCTAAGGTTATTCCAAGGTGCTAGAAGCATTGAAACTTGAAGGACCTTCACATGGAGATTTTATCCACCTAGTTTATCATCTTCATCATCTTGAGTTCTTCCCTAGCCTTGTGCTAGTAGTAAGCCCCTTTGTAACTTGATTTTACTTCTTATTTAGATGGTTAAAAGATTATGTGTATGGTTAAACATGAAGATCATGTAGAAACAAGAAGATGAATGTTAACATAAAGCTAAATAACATAAGAAACTAAGTTGTTTAAGTATATGTATGAATCTTGATTATTGATTTCTTGTGTTTATGATGTTAAACATCATAAGAGACTTACTAGATTGTGATTAAACACAAGAACTAGCAAGTGAAAGGATGATCTTGTGAGAAATCAAAGTGATCATCCTTTATGTAAACATGAACTTGAAAGATGAAGTTGTTTATATGTATGATGAAGTATGAAACATGTTATAAGACTTGTAGGATTATGATTTTAAAGATAGTTTTCTCAAGAAACCAAGTTTAATATCAAGATTTACATAACCATGATTTCTAAAGAAACTAATCATGTTTTTAGTGTTAAATCAAGCATAGAAACATGTTATTAACAAGAAAAATTCAAGAAGAAATGTTTTTGAAAAATCATGTTATAAGTTGTGAAAGACTAAATTTCTCAAGAATGATGTTTATGAACAAATGACCACACTTTTAAGGGTAACTAAGTCTACTAATTATCATGGTAAGTTACTACAAGTTTTTACAAAATTCAAGTTCATGTCATAGTGTAAATTTCATATTTTGGCTTATGGTAAGTCTTTTTTATGTTGTTGATGATTGATGATGATTTTTAAAAGAAAATGATATGCTTGTAAAGCATGGAAACCTCCATTTTTAAGGGGAAACTATGGCGAAATTTTTGTAGAAATTAAACACTTAAAAAAATATTTTTAAACAAGTGTTTACAAATAAATTTTAACCATGGTTTTCATATAAAAAGTTGCCATAATTTTTGTTACAAAAATTACAAATATTGGAGGTTGATTTTTGATAAATAAAAATGACTAAGTATATATTTAGGAAAATATATATTTAGATGTCACAATTTGTGTGATTACTTGTATATTATGTGTATTAGTTATATTATTTTAGGATTTGAATTAATATAACTTACCAAAATACAAAGAATTGTAACACAAAATATTACTAAAATTCTAAGAAAATAAATATATAAATTATAGCCAAAATTTGTCAAACCGAACAAGGAATATGAACTACATAAATATTTCGGAGTTAAATTCATATATATATATATATATATATATATATATTGACAAATAAATTAAACGGTATTTTGGAAACCAAAGAAACGAAAATTATGATTTTTACAAGTGTTACAAAAATAATATCATATCTTTGTCAAGTGGAAAATATATTATTTTTGAGTGGAGGAAAAATAAATAAATTTTTTTAAACAAATTAAGAATATATTATTTTTGGTGAAAAATGGATTTATAAGTATTTTCTAAGATAATGTTGAAAATATACTATTTTTGAGGTTTATATGAAAATATAATTATTTTTGCCAAGAAAAGTCTATAGATAAATTCTATAAAGGTTTTCTTAAAATAAATATATTTTAAGAATATAAATTGGTATTTTTATTGGTTAAAAATAATATTCCGAAAAAATTAAATACAAAAATTAAGTATAAGAATACTTAATAAATACAAGAAAATATGTATCCTCGTACGTATAAATACACACCGAAATACACCACGAATACTTGGCAAAATACACAGTGTAATTATACCCATACTTGGGAAATGTTCATGAAAAGAGTTACAAAATGAACTAAGGCAAATATATTAATTTGACAATACTCCAACTAATTGGATGAACATAATTCAAGTTAGAATATTACTATTTCGACTAATAATTATATACTTTTGGAATTATACAATGTACATCAAAGACGTAACTCAACGGATACTAAGTCTTAACAAACAACTAAGACTAAAAGTCGCTACACGACCTAAACGTCTAATAAAACATGGCACGTGTGTAGGTAGTTGTACGACCCGTAGAAGGACCTTTGAGTACAGGAGACAGCAGGACGCAAAATAGTGAGTTCATGTCCCCCTTTTCCCTTACTGTTTTCGGATTTATAATCTCGGGGGTGGAATACATGTTACGAATGTTCAAATGGTATGATTTGGCTATGTAATGAACTATTAGATCATGCGAGTATAGACGGAAATTGAAATGCCAATAACTCTCATAAGAATCATGGGCAAAGGTTAGATCTAACGAGTACGGCCGAGCCCCACTCATGGTCCTTATGTGACCACTTAGAGTGCTTTAGTGTCCCAGTCCAGGTGTGTTGGGATTGAACCCTACCAAAGGAACAGTTGATAAAGCCAAAACTGGATCAGATCAGTGGATTTAGAATAAGCAGATGTTTGTATTCAATCTTTCCCCTTGAATAGTGACTCTAACATCTGATGGATTCAAAGCACTGCCCTACCTAACTACTGCTGACCAAAAGACTGATGAAGACTAAAGTGCTGATGCTCAATCAACTGTTTTGTCTTAAGTACTGCTGAAGACCAAAGCACTGCTAGAGCCTAAGCAGTGGAATGAAGGATCAGTTGTTTCATTTATGCTTTGTAGATTTATAATAAGTTGTTTGTAATCAGTGGTAGTAATAGGTCAGTAGTTTGAGTTTGTTAGGAGGTTAGATGTCACTTTCATGGTGATGTCAGCAAAGATGCTTCAGTGGTTTGCTCGTGCACTATAAATAGAATAGTACCCTGTACTGTTCTATTAGCTCTTTCAACACTTGTCATTCTGTACGAACAAACCAGTTTGAGCTCAGGCTGAGGGGGAGATTGTATTGCATGCATGCATTGTGATTGAATCATTGTAATAAATATAATCATTCGATTTCATGTCAAAGATGTGTGTTGAAAACATTTCTTCCATTTGATTGTGTTGAAAGTTTGTTTCCATTTACATTCTGCTGCAAGTTGTTTATCATCCGTCTTCATTATAATTAAACAAACACAATCATAAGAAACTCAGATCTTAACAATTGGTATCAGAGCTAGGACAGTCAAACTTGATCTAACAATCATTTTGACGTAAAAGTTCAGCTCAAAATCGTTGATACTTTTAATTGTTCGTTTCGTTGAAAAACATAGTAAGGTTTAATCACGAGCAAACTTGATTAATCAGTACCTGTAAAACAACCAGGATGACGTCACAATCAAAATATGTTAACAATAGCATCGGTTCACTCTTCAAACCACCCATGTTAAAGCGAAATGAATACAACATCTGGCAGAGAAGGATGGGTCACATCCTTGCTCAACAGAATACCGGATGTTGGAAGTCGGTTATCTTTGGACCACATGTTCCAATGGTGCCGAGTGCTGAGGATCTAAAGGTTTTTGTTCCTAAGAAAATTGAGAACTATACGGACCAGGATTTTCAGAAAATTGAACTAGATGCCAAGGCATTCAGCATCGTTGCATCCGCACTACCAAATGAAATTTATGCTGGGTTATTACACTATAACAGTGCCATGGAATTGTGGGATGCACTGAAGGAACAGTTTGGGGGAACTGAAGAAGTAATTGAAAATAATAAGGAAATTCTGAATCAACAGTATGAAACCTTTTGTCACATTAAGGGAGAAACATTAACACAACAGTTTGAGCGATTCAGTTGTCTCATTAGTGAGCTAAGACTTGTTAATGTTGAATTTTCTAATTCAAAACAAAATAGCAGGTTTCTTAGATCACTGCCTGAAAAATGGGATACAATTGCTTTTGTGACCAGAAATTCAGTTGGGTTCAAAGATCTGACCCTGACCCAACTTCATGGTAGACTCCTGACCTATGAAAGGGAGTTAAACCAGAAAAAGAAGTTGCAAGAGTTTGGCAAAGTTGCAGATGACTACTCATTTGGCAACACAGCTCTTCTGGGTTAGGAAGAGTCTGGCAGTAGTAAGGATCAGAGTTATGATCATTTTATTGACATAACTGCTGGTGGAAACTTCAACTCTGGTCCTCACTCATCCAATTATGCTTTCATAGCAAATGGAGAAAGCCAGAACTCTGATAATCTATGCTTTGAACTCAATGACCTTCAGCATTTTGATCCAACTGACTTAGAGGAGATGGACATTTTGCACCAACTTGCACTGCTGAGTGTTAGAACCAGCAAGTTTTACAAAAGGACAGGGAGAAAATTTCCAGGGTTACATGGGAACCTAAAAGTGGGGCTGGATAAGTCAAAGATTAAATGCTATAAGTGTAATAGGTTAGGTTATCTTGCTAGGGAATGCAGGTGTCAAACCAATGGACAAATTATTACACATCCTAGCTTAAACCCTAGACCACAAAATAACCAAAACACTGTGCACTATGCCCAATATGCCCCTGCTGCTCATGTAAACACTGCTCATTATGCACACCCTGCAACCCCTGTGCCTGTGCATTATGTTCAAACCACTATTCCTCAGATACAGTATGTCCAGGCCCCTGCTCCTCAGGTTCAGGTACAACAAGCTTCACCTCAACAAACTGCACCAGCAGTGGTTCAACCAGATCAGTAAAGCTTTTTCACCCAAGGCTTTGTTGACTGGAGCAGCTTACCTGATGAGCTAGGTGATGAAAATTTTGCACTCTATGCTACTAATGATGCTTCTAATGATGATTTTTGTTTTATGGCATTATAGTCAATACAAGAAGGGTTGGAAACTGAAGAAGGACAGTCAAGTGATGAAGCAGTGGACAAAATTGATGAAGCAGTGGTTACAGCTGTTGCTGGTGAAATACTGTTGGGAGAAAATTCAGAACCCCTCTTGGAACCACTGTCTAACCCCTGGTCTGAAGAAGAAGAGAAGAAACATGGTGAAAAGGAAGAGAAGGTGGCTGATGAGAAAGAGCATGTTTGTGATTGTGCCATGATGGTTGCAGCTAAGGTATCACCTCAGTTTCTTAAAAATCTGTGTTCAGAAAAATGCATCATAGCATTTGCTAACATTAAAGAGGTGAATGAAAACCTTAGGGATAGAGTGTTAAATGATGAATTTCAATTTGAAAAGTCTTTAAAAGAACTAAAAATCAAATTGGCTGAAAAAGATAATGAAATCTGCAGTCTCAAACAAGAGCATAGCATAACCAAGGACCAACTCCAGACTATGATAGAAAAATATCAAGCCTGCAAAAAGGAGTTGGAATCCACCCAAATCACTTGTGAAAAATGGGTGGAATCCTGCAAAGGTTATGAAGTTATGCTTGAAAAACAGATCAAAAGCAATGTAAAATTTGGTGTAGGTTTTAGAAAACATGACCAAGTTGAAAACAATGTTGTAAATGAATCTGGTTTTGTTGAAATCATTCCCATAAACAAGGATGGCCAAGAGGTTAAAATAACTGATAAACTTGGTAACAAGATCACTTTGGAAAGATCTGTGGAGACCTCAACTTTTGAGGAGATTGAGAAATACCAATTTAAACCCACATGGTCTGATGAGTGTGACATCCTTGAAAACTTCAAACCCATGGACTTCACAACCATTGATGGTGTCAAAGCTCCTAAGGCCAACAGTGGTTCAAAACTCTGTTGCAAAGGAGTCTGAAAAGAAGAAGAAAAGAGAAAATATTAAAAACTTGTTTTGTGACTTTTGTGAAAAGAAAAATCACTTGACCAAAGATTGTTTTCACTTAAAAGCTTATGATCTTAACAAAACAAGTACTATTGTGCCTTCACAGAGTTGCACCATCTGTGGTAAATCAAATCATTCTACTCAACAGTGTGTGTACCTGAAATCCTTTGAGGTCAAAAAGGAAGAGTACATGTTAAAAACACCAATGAGTTCATCAAAACCACAAGTCAAACAATAACCACTGTTTGTGCCAGTTCAAACAGCTGTTACAAAACAGCTGAACCAAACCTCTCTTAAAAGAGAAGTTTAGGTGACTGATGCACCCCCTGCAAACCAATACCGAAGAGGTAAAGGTCAACCACCATACCCTAGGGTCCCACATGTTTATGAGGCTTACAAAAAGCCTTCTAAACCAAGAGTGAACAGGCATCCCTTTGGGTACCAGCAGATGATAGGGCAAGACCCCCAATAGTGGTTAGAGAAAACCAGTTCTAAAACTGTCCAAACCCCTGAGCTAACCACTGTCCATCCACCTGAACTTAACATAGACACTGTTGAAACCCCATCCAAAGCCTTATTGGCTTTGGAGACCCTCATGAACTAACCTTTTACTTGATGTGCAGGGAGCTTCTGCATGCTTAGATAGTCTTTGGTATGTAGATAGTGGAGGCTCCAGGCACATGACAGGATGTAGAGCCCTACTCAAAGAATTCAAAACTCATGGAGGGGGTGATATATCTTTTGGTAATAATAGTAAAGGGAAGGTGATGGGGTCTGGTACAGTTCAGTCTAGAAATGTTAAGTTTGAAAATGTCATCTGATAGACAATCTAAAATTCAACCTTCTTAGTGTCTCTCAAATGAGTGATAAGGGCTATGGCTTATTCTTTACTAAGGATTGTTGGACCAGAAATGGTTAAAAAGATTGAAGAAATAATAAAAGATGGAAAAACCCAACTTGTTGCTCAAAGGAGTGGTAATGTTTATGTAGTTGATTTGTCAAAAGAGAGCCCCAGGACTGATGCCTGTCTGTTCTCAGCTGCCTCTAACAAAGAGACATAACTTTGGCACAGGAGATTGGGGCACACAAATCTCAAGACAATCACTGCTTTGTCAAAACATTTAATAAGAGGTCTTCCTTAAAAACTGTTCACCTGTCCTGAGCATTGTGTTTCCTGCCTAAAAGAAAAACAACATAAAAGCTTATTTAAGTCCATTGAAGAGTCCAAAACAACCAAGTGCCTGCAAATGCCGCACATGGATCTGTTTGGCCCAATAAAAGTCATGAGTGTTAAAAAGAAAAGATATTGTTTGGTAATTGTAGATGACTTTTCTAGGTTTACATGGACTTATTTCTTACATTCCAAAGATGAGACTGCAGGCATTCTGCAAGACTTTGTCAAACAGGTTGAAAAGCAGTTTGATTTGCCAGTAAAAATCTTCAGGAGTGACAATGGCACAGAGTTCAGAAATAGGGAGTTAGATGAGTTTTGTGTGTCAAAAGGAATTGTAAGGCAGTACAGCATTCCAAGGACACCAGAGCAAAATGGGGTTGTTGAGAGAAAGAACATGACATTAATTGAGGCTGCCAGAACCATGCTTGCTGATTCAGGTTTGCCATTAACTTTCTAGGCAGAGGCAGTAAACACTGCTTGCTATGTCTAGAACAGAGTTTTAATCAACCCTAGGCATCAAAAGACTGCCTATGAACTTCTGTATAAAATCAAACCACTGATCTCATACTTCAAAGTATTTGGCTTCCCATGTTTTATTTTGAACTTAAAAGACTCAATTTCAAAATTTGCAGCCAAAGTAGACAGTGGATATCATTTGGGATACTCAACCACTGCTAAGGCCTACAAAGTGTTTAACACAAGGACCAAAACAGTGGAAGAGACTTTGAATGTAAAGTTCAATGAACTTTCTTCAATGAAAATCCCTGCAAAATCCTGCAGAATTGTTTGATCTTGATAAATTTACTTTTGAAAATGTTGTTGTCAAGACTAACAGTGCAGGCTCATCTCAAGATCCTCCATCAGACTATGGATATGAAGTCATCATTCCACAACAAAAGTCTGCATCAAATGGTAGAGTAGCAGGTGTTCAAAACAGTTGTCATAACTCAACCACTGCTACCTCAACAGTTGTTGACCAAAGTAGCCAATTAACCCCTGCTTCTACATCATCAAATACTGTTGATAAAAGTCCTCAAACAGTGGATAAAAGTCATCATGTTTTCACACCAATTCCACCTATTCCTCCACCTCCATTT
>JARYGA010054378.1:0-26071 GCA_030545235.1 Helianthus tuberosus | reverse complement strand
TTGTTAATACATACATACATATATACTTGACGGTTTGATATGTAACCGCGACTACTTATAATATAAATAACACTACATTAATAAATACATTATACTAACTATTATATCTAGCTTATATTCCTCCTAATACCCTCCCGTAAGCTAGATAGCAGCAACATGCAGGAGTCCTTTGAGACGGCAGAAGTCCTTTGGTTGTAGCGCTTTGGTTAGAATGTTTGCAGCTTGGTCTTTCGTTGTACAGAACCTGACTTCAACTTCATCTTCCTTAACAAGATCTCGAATGAAATGATACTTCACTCTAATATGTTTGCTTTTTCCATGATAAACAGGGTCTTTAGCCAAACAAATTGTGGATTTGTTATCACAGAAGATTACCGGTGGGCAATCCATATTCATTTGAAGTTCGTTGAGAGTTCCCTTTATCCAGAGTGCCTGACATCCAGCCATTGATAATGCTATGTATTCAGCTTCGGTTGAAGATAAGGCAACGACCTTTTGCTTTTTAGATTGCCATGCAATTGCTCCTGATCCTAAATGAAATACATATCCTGAGGTACTTTTACTATCATCTACATTCCCAGCATAATCACTGTCACTAAAACCAACCAATTTCCCTTTACTTCCCTTTGAGTAGATGATTCCATGGTTTATTGTCCCTTTTATATACCTTAAAATTCTTTTCCCGGCTTCCCAGTGACTTTTCTTTGGTTTCTCCATAAATCGGCTTATCTTGCTAACAGCAAACATTATATCAGGCCGTGTATTCGTCAAGTACATAAGACATCCCACTAGGCTTCTATATAAATTTTGATCCACCTCATCTTCAGGATCATTCTTGGATAATCGCTGACCATATTCCATAGGAGTAGAGATTATATTACACCTTTCCATATTGAATTTTTTAAGTACACCCTTTGCATATTTCTGCTGTGATAATGTAATATTTCCACCTTTATACTTGACCTCCATGCCTAAGAAATAGTGCAGAATTCCCAGGTCAGTCATCTCGAATTCTTTCTTCATTGAATCTTTGAGTTGGTTTATCATGTTTAGTGAATCGCTGACTATTATAAGATCATCGACATACAGACAGATCACCATCCTCGAAGCTTTTGTATTTTTGATAAACACTGTGTGTTCATATACACATTTCTTGAACCCATTTGAGTCAAAAAATTTATCTATCCTGCTGTACCATGCCCTTGGGGCTTGTTTTAGTCCATATAGGGCTTTCTTGAGATGGCATACCTTTCGTTCTTCTCCCATTTTAATATATCCCTCAGGTTGTTCGGTATATACCTATTCACTTAGATCTCCATTTAAGAATGTTGTTTTAACGTCCATTTGATGTAGGTGCCAACCATTTCGTGCTGCTAAGGCCAATATTAGTCTGACTATGTCAAACCGTATGACAGGTGCGAAGACATCCTGGTAATCCACTCCATAGTTTTGGTTGTAACCCTTTGCCACTAATCTCGCTTTCTACTTACTCACATTTCCATGCTCGTCATATTTTGTTTTATAGATCCATTTAACTCTAATGGGTTTTTGATCTTTTGGAGGATCAACCAATTCCCATGTTTCATTTCTTTGAATTGCCTCCATTTCCTTGTCCATTGCTTCTCTCCACTTGTTTTCTTTATGTGCTTCTCTATACGTGGTAGGGTCTACATCGGCATATAGCACCAAATTTGCTGCATCTCCAGTTGAAAGCTGATCATTGTACAAGTCATCAACTTGTTCCTGTGTAAGAGGTTCCGAATCAGCATATACATCTGTGAGACTTCTTGTTCATAATTTAGCATTTTCTGACGATGATGATGAGTCTTCTTCTTCATGATCTTGATTCGGTCCTACTGTTTCTTCATCACTAGATATGTTATCACCTTGATCATTATTTTGAGATGTAGAGCTATTATCTTGAACAATTGCTTCCTTCTCATGACTTGCAACATTTGTATCTAGAAAATTTAATTGAATGTTTGTTTCACTCTCATGTCTTTCTGTTCCTTCCCAGTCCTGGCCTTCATAAAAAATTACGTCTCTACTGATGATGGTCTTGTTGGTTATAGGATTATATAGCTTATAAGCTTTGCTGTTTTCACTATAACTTATCAAGATTGCTTTCTCCGTTTTATCATCCAATTTTCCACGATGTTGCTTAGGAATATGTGAGTATGCCACACATCCAAAAATCCTTAAATGAGCTACATTTGGTTTTCTTCCACTCCATGCTTCTTGAGGAGTTATGTTCTACACTCCTTTAGTAGTTGCTCGATTTAAGAGATAAGTTCCACATGATACCGCTTCTGCCCAGTAGGTATGTTATAGTCTTTTCATTTTCATCATGCTTCGGCTAAGTTCCATGAGAGTTCTATTTTTCGTTTGGCTACTCCATTCTGCTGGGGTGTATAGCTCGTAGTAAGTTGATGACGAATTCCATTATCTTTAAGGAAGTTTTGAAACTCATGACTACAATATTCTCCTCCTCTATCCATACGTATTGCCTTTATCTTGAAATCTGCTTGATTTTCTACTAACTTTTTGAAGTTCTTAAACTGTGTTAATGCATCTGATTTCAGTTTTAAGAAATAAACCCAAGTTTTCCTCGAGAAATAATCTATGAAGGTGATGAAGTATCTACATCCACCTATAGACATTGTTCTCATCGGCCCACATATATCAGAGTGTACCAGTTGCAGTGGCTTGATTGCATGCCATGTTGCTTGTTTAGGGAATGACTTTCGAGCATGCTTTCCAAACAGACACCCTTCACATACACTCTGTGATGATTTGGATGCAGTTTTTGGTAAACCTTTTACAACTCCTTTTTCTCCCATGTTGTGCAGGGTCTCGAAGTTTATGTGACCACATCGTCGATGCCATAATACCGAGATATCTTGAGTCATTACATTGCAAACTCTTGGAGTAACATCATAGTTTAGATTTAAAGGAAACATTTTGTTTCCAGTCATTCTAACTGTTCCCATGTGCTTTCCCGTTGGATCTTTGATGACACACTCCTGATTATAAAAGTTCACTTCATATCCTTTCTGCACAAGTTTTCCCATGCTTAATAAGTTATGTTTTAGGCCTTCGACATAGAAAACATTCGATACTCTTTTCTCTAATCCTCTCACTTTAATGGCTACATCACCACTTCCTAATACACTGAGCCTCTTGTTGTCTCCGGTTCTTACTTCCTTCTTTTCTGATTCATTTAGAGCAATAAACAGACTCTTGTTCCCGGTCATATGATTGCTACATCCACTATCTAAATACCAGCAATCCTCTTTCGTTATCTCTTTTACGTTAAAAATCATGAACAGGGTTTCATCGTTTCCCTCTTCCGTCTCATCTTCATGTAATAGAGCACTGTTACTTTTATCACTCTCGTCTCATTTTTGACAAAACGTGTCGTATGCCCCAGCTTTTGACAAGTATAACAGCGGATTTGTCCGCTAAATCTTCATATTCCCGTGCCACTTCCTTTTCCAGTGAAATCAGATCTAAAGAATCTTGATCGATTATGGTTTTGGCTTTGAATTTGAAATGCTTGTTCCACGGGTACATCATCATACTGCTTCAACCTTAATTCATGAGACTGTAAAATCCCAAGTAATTCTTCCGTGGACTTGACTGTTATGTCATTTGATTCTTCTATCACTACTACAACCGATTCATATTTCCTTGTTAAACTACGAAGAATTTTTTCAACTATTCGTTGTTCTGTGATGTTTTCTTCATTTAATCGTAATTGATTCACTATAATTGTTGTTCTATTGATATATTCTTTTATAGTTTCGCTGTCTTTCATTCGTAATGAATCAAACTCACAACTTAGGGTTTGTAGTTTTACCGTTTTGACTCTATGTTCCCCTCTGTATGCCTTGTGAAGAATGTCCCATGCTTCTTTGGACATTTTGCTTGTTGCAATTCGTTCAAAAACAGTTTCATTGACTGCCTGAAATATTATATGGAGTGCCTTCTTATGTGACAACCCGAGATTTCAAGCTCTTTCATTTATGCATCGCTCGTGTCGCAATTCTATTTTGATAATTTGTTTTATGTTATGTAAAGTGTACTGTTTAAAAGATTAGAGTCTTGAGGGTTATTGGATTTATTTGTGCATGTCTTACAACTAAGACTCTTGTCATGAACCCGCGACGAAGATGGTTCTTCGTCAACATCAAACTCGACGAAATACAGGTCTTTCGTCATTGCTATGCTCGACGAAACTCAGGACATTCGTCATCACCCCACACGATGAAAGATGTCTTTCGTCAAGACCTTCGGCCCAGGCCCACTGGTGGCCCATAACTCTCGGACTTTATAATCTCTTATAATCAGAACCGTAAACACAAAACAAACCCTACTGTTCTCTCTCTGTTAGACGGCAACCATTCTCCTTGCTTGGGAGCCCTCAATCGATCTTTCCCTGTGTACAATCATCATGTGGTTAGTAACCCTTTCATGATTCGAATAAACCTCTATGTGATTCCTCTATGTGATTCCTGTTCGTGTGTACTCGATTCGTTTATTGTGGAACCAATGCATGATCTAATGCCTAGTTAGTAATTCGAAATGATTGATGTTAGTTTTAGGGTTGCATGATAACAAGGTTTTGATGATTGACTGGTAACAACAAATCGATCAGATTCGAACAGTGGGTGTATGAGTAGGGTTAGTTGTTAAAAAGGGTTTTGAAGTGGTGATACTAAATCTGAGAATTTAGAACATGTATGATAGAGTTTAGATAATCTGTGTACATTCATAGTGTGGTTTGCTAAATCTATTCGATGAACTAGTGTTAACAGGAAGTCGTTTGACAATTGTATGATGATACATGAGACCGTCTTGATTTGGGTTTAGGGAAATGATGAAACTGTCAAGGGTAGTCAACGAAACATAGGTCGACGAAACATGGGTTGTTCGTCGACAAACATTCCGATGAAACATATGGGTTTTCGTCACACCTCACCTCGACGAAAGATGATCTTTCGTCACAAGGGGTGTTTCGTCGTGTAAGTCACTGAATTGAACAGTAGGGGCATGTGATGTTAATGATGATAGATACTTGTGTGTCTACCCGATCCATGTTACAGGTCAATGATAATAAGAAACTTGGTTCGATTAGTTGGTATAACAAACCCACCTGTTATGTTATGTGTTACATGTGACAATCACATGAGATGTGAACTTGCATTAGAAAGGTGTATTGGCTACCTGATATACTGTGATCTTGTGAGAGATGCAATCTGTGTGAGAATAATGACTTGTTTAATTGAGAAACTGATATTCATTGGTAACCACGGTAGGGTTGGTTGATTAACTTAGAAACGGGGGAGGGATATCTGGTAACGTTCCGGGGAGGAATGTCGGGTAACGTTCCGGGGAGGAATGTCGGGTTTTGGGTTTGACTGGAATGTTAAACCTGTGATGTTGGTTATTACACTCATTTCTATCATTAAGTCCCATCATATACCGATTTGTTGCCGTGGAGGCAACGGGGTTATTAGTTGATAGCGCTATTAGGTTTGGCACCCTCACACCGTACCGGGGAGGACGGTCGTGAACTAATTACCTTAACCACTTGACCAATGTAAGATAGAGCATTGGGGTTTGGGCAAATAATCTGGAGCCATCTGTGGTAATCGAGTTAATAACAACATCTAATCTCTGAAATGTTTTATACTCATATCTGGTAATTAAAACGTGTAAAAAAACTTTGAACTCACCAGCGTCGTCTGACACACTTGTCTGCATGCTTGCAGGTCGTTAGATTTTTGGTTATGGACTTGCTATCTGGGAGTGCTGGAGTGGTCATGGGTTGAGACTCTTGGATACTTGTTTCGTTGGTTTTGAACACTTGTTTTGAAACAATTGATTAACAATTTACATTATGCTTCCGCTGAACATTTACTTTGGTTTTAACTTATGACTTGGAATTATATTATGAAATGAATGGAATGTTTTGCTTAAATATTTATTATAGTTCAATGTGATTGGTGGCTTGGATCCTGGTATGTCACACGTCCCGCGGTGTTTCCGCATGTGGTATTTTGGGGTGTGACAGTTTGGTATCAGAGCCACTGGTTATAGTGAACTAGGTTTTAAAACGTTTTTATAAAACCAGACTATAACCGAACGACTTCGAAATCGACCTTGACACTCAGCTCCAGATCGCAAGGTTCGTATCTCGTTTACTTATTGCATAGCATATCTAGAGTACACTATTGTATGATGTTGCATGAGATTGCACACCTAGCACTACGGACTGAATTCATGTGTACTTGCCTAGTTTATGTGACTGATAGAGACACAGTGTGATATTCCGTTAGATTTTTGTGACTCATGTTTTGTGGTGTCTTCTGATTTGCTACTCGAATTTGAGGAACCTTGTAGCATGAGTTAGGAGGAGCTGAGATAAACATGCAAATCGCGTTATTATTATGGGTGCACAGATAATAATAGTGTGGGGTGCATGTGAGTCCCAGTGAGGCTTAACGAGTGTGAAAGGGGTTCTGCTCTGTTGATGGATGTGAATGTAGTAGTCTGTAGAAGTCTTCGTGAGCTTTGACTCCTACCTTATCTCGACCCTTAACCATTTCTCTTTTCTCATCTAGAATCATGAGCGGATGAGGCCACGGGTGTGGTCACATCGCGATGACTCAGACTGAACTGACAAATCTGATAAACACCCGTGTGGCTGAGGCTTTAGCAGCCTACCAAGCTGGTACGAAATGTGCCAAATACTCTCTATTCTTGTGTCGCATACACAACACTTACCCTTGTGTTGAATTTTCTTTCGTCCTTAGGTCAACAAGCACATCAGAATCAAAACCATCCGCCTGCTTGCACTTTCAAGACGTTCATGGATTGTAAGCCACAGAAATTTAGTGGGACTAAAGGGGCTGTGGGGTTACTACGATGGTTTGAGAAGGCAGAGTCAGTGTTCGCTATGTGCAACTGTCCCGAGGGGGACCGAGTGAAGTATGCTACAGGCACCTTGGAGGACGGTGCCTTAACTTGGTGGAATGCCCAGGTGCAAATGTTGGGCATTGAAATGGCTAATGCAACGACTTGGGATGATTCAAGGAGTTGATGCGGGAGGAGTACTGTCCTCGCGATGAAATTCAGAAACTTTAGAATGAGTATTACAATATGAAAATGGAGGCGTCTGAAATTGAAGCGTTCACCATGAGGTCACATGAGCTAGCAAACATGTGCCCTAACTTGTCTCGACCCCCACCAAGAAGAATTGAGCTGTACATCAAGGGCTAGCACCATCGGTAAAGAGTTTGGTCACTGCTGCAAATCTCAACAATCTGCCTCAGATCATCCGTTTAGCACATAAGATTACCGACCAAGAGGTTGAGCGTGGTTCTCTAACGCATGTGTTTCTGCTACTACCCCTGCTGCTACAGCTACCACACCTACTAGTGATCACAAGCGTAAATGGAATGACGCCGAAAAAGCAACCAGTGCAAGCCAGTCGCAGAAAAGGCCTGACAACAACAATAATCGTAGTTTCAGTCAGTCGTCCTCAGTTAACCAAGGCCAGGGCAGCAATCCGAATCAAGGCTCCTACGTTGGTAAGAAGCCAAAGTGCAACAAGTGTGGTTATCATCATCATGGACCGTGTGTCCGGGCTTGCCATAGGTTCGACAAGGTGGGCCATGTGGCAAAAGACTGTAGAGCTCCGTACCCAAAGTAGCAGCAGAATCAGCAGTATCAACAACAGCAAAGACAGCAGCCCCATCAGAACCAAGGCTTTCGGAAGGGGTGTTTTCAGTGTGGAGATGAGGGCCACATTAAACGGGATTGCCCCCAACTGAATCAGAATGCCAACGACAACAACAACCGTCAGAACAACTACAACAATGCTGGGAACAACAATAATGGCAACAATGGGGGCAATGGTGCTCGTGGAAGGGTATTTACGATTGGTGCTGGTGATGCTAGGAAAGACGGCAATGTTGTGACAGGTACGTTTTCTGTGAACAACCTCTTTGCTTCTGTATTATTTGATTCCGGTGCCGATTGGAGTTATGTGTCCCTAGAGTTCAGTCAGCGATTAGGGTTAGCTCCAACACCTATAGAAGCTAATCATGTAGTAGAATTAGCCGATGGTAAAACAATTGAAGCCTCATACGTTCTTATGGGATGTAAATTAGATCTTGTGGGCCAAGTGTTTGATATTGACCTCCTTCCTGTTACCCTCGGTAGTTTTGATGTAGTGGTTGGTATGGATTGGCTGTCTAAGCACCAAGCTGAAATTCTCTGTAAAGAGAAGATCGTACGTATTCCTCTCCCTAGTGGAGAATTCCTATCGGTTCAAGGGCATCGCAGTGGTGCGATGGTTGGTATCATCTCAGCTATGCAAGCACAGAAATGTCTACGAAAGGGGTATCCTGCTATTCTAGCACTTCTTACTGATACTCTGTCAGAAGAAAGAAAGATCGACAACCTGCCAGTTGTTCATGAATTTCCTGAGGAACTACCTGGTTTACCTTCTCATCGTCAAGTGAAATTTCAGATCGATCTTGCACCAGGAGCGGCTCCAATTACTCGTGCTCCTTATCGTTTAGCACCTGGAGAGTTGCAGGAGTTGTCTAATCAACTGCAAGAGTTATTGGACAGGGGATTTATTCGACCTAGTTCTTCGTCTTGGGGAGCCCCAGTTCTGTTTGTAAAGAAGAAAGACGGGTCTTTTCGTATGTGTATTGATTATCGGGAACTCAACAAGGTGACTGTCAAGAACCGTTATCCTCTGCCGCGCATCGACGACTTGTTTGACCAGTTGCAGGGGTCAAGTTTTTACTCGAAGATCGATTTAAGATCGGGTTATCATCAGATGAGGGTCCGAGAGGAGGATGTCCCTAAGACGGCTTTTCGAATGCGGTATGGTCATTATGAGTTTTTGGTTATGCCGTTTGGGTTGACGAACGCACCAGCGGTCTTCATAGACCTCATGAACCGTGTATGCAAACTGTATCTCGACGACTTCGTTATCGTGTTTATTGATGACATTCTGATCTATTCAAAGAGCAAAGAAGATCACGAGCGACACTGGCGTCTCATCTTGGAACTCCTGAGGAAGGAGCAACTCTATGCAAAGTTTTCTAAGTGTGACTTCTGGATACGAGAGGTGCAATTCCTTGGCCACATTGTGAATGAATCGGGAATACACATGGATCCTGCTAAGATCGATGATATCAGAAGTTGGGTGGCACCAAAGACTCCATCAGAGGTGCGACAATTTCTTGGTCTCGCTGGATACTATCGCAGATTTATTAAAGACTTCTCGAAGATCGCACAACCTCTTACCTCGTTAACACAGAAGAGTGTTGTATACTCATGGGGAACGAAACAAGAAGATGCTTTCAAGTTGCTGAAAGAAAAGCTCTGCAGCGCACCGATATTATCTTTACCTGAAGGCACAAAAGATTTTGTGGTATATTGTGATGCTTCCATTCAGGGCCTCGGTTGCATGTTGATGCAACACGAGAATGTGATAGCCTACACCTCAAGACAGTTAAAGGTTCACGAGAGGAATTATACGACACACGACTTACAGTTGGGAGCTGTGGTGTTTACGCTTAAAATCTGGAGGCATTACCTGTACGGTACCAAATGCACTATTTATACCGATCACAGGAGCCTTCAGCATATCTTTGACCAGAAGGAATTGAATATGCGACAGCGTCGCTAGGTGGAACTTTTAAATGACTACGATTGCGCAATCAAGTATCATCCGGGTAAGGCTAACATTGTAGCTGATGCCCTCAGTCGAAAGGAATCAAAACCCAAACGTGTTCGCACCTTACAGCTCACCATCCATTCTAATTTGCCTGACCAGATCCGTTCTGCACAAACTGAAGCATTGAAAGGGGAAAACATTGAAGCAGAGTACTTAAGGGGCATGGAAAAACGACTGGTAGAGAGATCTGATGGTATTCTCTATTGCATGGAACAAATATGGTTCCCTTTGTTCATCCGGGTTCAGATAAAATGTATCAGGACCTCAAGGTTCTATATTGGTGGCCGAAGATGAAGGCTCACATCGCGACTTATGTGAGTAAGTGTCTGACTTGTGCTAAAGTTAAAGTAGAATATCAGAAACCCTCGGGTCTACTTCAGCAACCAGAAATACCCATGTGGAAATGGGAGCAAATCACAATGGATTTTCTTCACAGGCTTGCCGAGAACTCAAAACGGAAACGATACCATCTGGGTGATCATTGATCGTCTCACGAAGTCAACACATTTTCTAGCAATCAAGGAAACGGATAAGTTCTCACAACTTTCCACTGTTTATCTTAAAGAGGTGGTTTCTAGGCACGGGGTGCCGACCTCTATTATCTCTGATCGTGACCCGCGTTTCATTTCGGATTTGTGGCAGTCGATGCACAAATCGTTTGGCTCGCGTCTCGACATGAGCACTGCTTATCACCCATAAACGGATGGTCAAAATGAGCGAACCATCCAGACACTTGAAGACATGCTGAGAGCGTGCGTGATTGATTTTGGCAAGGGTTGGGAGAAACACTTACCTTTGATAGAGTTTTCATATAACAATAGTTATCATACCAGTATCCAGGCAGCTCCATTCGAAGCATTGTATGGACGAAAATGTCGTTCACCTCTTTGTTGGGATGAGGAGGGTGACAGCCAGATCACAGGTCCAGAGCTTGTATTTGAAACTTCAGAAAAGATTGTTCAGATTAGGAATCGTATGGCAGCAGCACGCGACCGTCAGAAAAGCTACGCTGACAAGCGTAGGAAACCTCTGGAGTTTGCAGTTGGTGATCGTGTAATGTTGAAGGTCTCACCCTGGAAGGGTATGGTGCGTTTTGGAAAATGCGGCAAGCTTAACCCTCGTTATGTCGGGCCATTCAAAATTCTGGAACGAATTGGCAAAGTGGCCTACAAGTTAGAGTTGCCTGCTGAGTTGGGTAAGGTCCATGATGTCTTCCATGACTCCCAGCTAAAGAAGTGTTTGTCTGATGAAACACTTGTGGTACCGTTTCAAGAGCTGAAAATCGACGACAACTTGGAGTTTGTCGAAGAACCAATAGAAATTATGGACCGGGAGGTCAAGGTCCGTGCATAGTCGAATTCCGATCGTGAGGGTTCGTTGGAACTCAAGACGGGGATCGGAGTTCACATGGGAATGCGAGGATCAGATGAAGCTCAAGTACCTACATTTATTCCCAGCTGACAAATCTAAATCTGGCATAACTAGTGAATTTCGAGACGAAATTCCCATTCAAGTTGGGGATGATGTGGCACCCACGAAAAATACATAGTCATCCTGACCTGACACCGTGCTATTGTGGATTGCTTATCAAATTTCAGGACGAAATTTCTTTCAAGTTGGGGATGATGTGACAACCCGAGATTTCAAGCTCTTTCATTTATGTATCGCTCGTGTCGCAATTCTGTTTTGATAATTTGTTTTATGTTATGTAATGTGTACTGTTTGAAAGATTAGAGTCTTGAGGGTTATTGGATTTATTTGTGCATGTTTTACAACTAAGACTCTTGTCATGAACCCTCGACGAAGATGGTTCTTCGTCGACATTAAACTCGACGAAATACAGGTCTTTCGTCATTGCTATGCTCGACGAAACTCAGGACATTCGTCATCACCCCACACGACGAAAGATGTCTTTCATCAAGACCTTCGGCCCAGGCCCACTGGTGGCCCATAACTCTCGGACTTTATAATCTCTTATAATCATAACCGTAAACACAACACAAACCCTACTGTTCTCTCTCTGTTAGACGGTGGCCATTCTCCTTGCTTGGGAGCCCTCAATCGATCTTTCCATATGTACAATCATCGTGTGGTTAGTAACCCTTTCATGATTCGAATAAGCCTCTATGTGATTCCTCTATGTGATTCCTGTTCGTTTGTACTCGATTCGTTTATTGTGGAACCAATGCATGATCTAATGCCTAGTTAGTAATTCGATATGATTGATGTTAGTTTTAGGGTTGCATGATAACAAGGTTTTGATGATTGACTGGTAACAACAAATCGATCAGATTCGAACAGTGGGTGTATGAGTAAGGTTAGTTGTTAAAAAGGGTTTTGAAGTGTTGATACTAAATCTGGGAATTTAGAACATGTATGATAGAGATTAGATAATCTGTGTATATTCATTGTGTGGTTTGCTAAATCTATTCGATGAACTAGTGTTAACAAGAAGTTGTTTGACAATTGTATGATGATACGTGAAACCGTCTTGATTTGGGTTTAGGGAAATGATGAAACTGTCAAGGGTAGTCGACGATGAAACATGGTTTTTTGTCGACAAAAATTCCGACGAAACATATGGGTTTTCGTCACACCTCACCTCGACGAAAGATGATATTTCGTCATAAGGGGTGTTTCGCCGTGTAAGTCACTGAATTGAACAGTAGGTGCCTGTGATGTTAATGATGATAGATACTTGTGTGTGTACACGATCCATGTTACATGTCAATGATAATAAGAAACTTGGTTCAATTCGTTGGTATAACAAACCCACCTGTTATGTTATGTGTTACATGTGACAATCACATGAGATGTGAACTTGCATTAGAAAGGTGTATTGGCTACCTGATATACTGTGATCTTGTGAGAGATGCAATCTGTGTGAGAATAATGACTTGTTTAATTGAGAAACTGATATTCATTGGTAACCACGGTAGGGTTGGTTGATTAACTTGGAAACGGGTAACTTAACAAACCGAGCAAACCACGGTGAGTTCACTACCTTTTCAAGCATGCATCCCGGGGAGGGATATTGGGTAATGTTCCGGGGAGGAATGTCGGGTTTTGGGTTTGACTGGAATGTTAAACCTGGGATGTTGGTTATTACACTCATTTCTATCATTAAGTCCCATCATATACCGATTGGTTTCCGGGGAGGCAACGGGGTTATTTGTTGATAGCGCTATTAGGTTTGGCACCCTCACACCGTACCGGGGAGGACGGTCGTGAACTAATTACCTTAACCACTTGACCAAAGTAAGATAGAGCATTGGGATTTGGGAAAATAATCTGGAGCCATCTGCAGTAATCGAGTTAATAACAACATCTAATCTCTGAAATGTTTTATACTCATATCTGGTAATTAAAATGTGTTAACAAACTTTGAACTCACCAGCGTCGTCTGACACACTTGTCTGCATGCTTTCAGGTCGTTAGATTTTTAGTTATGGACTTGCTATCTGGGAGTGCTGGAGTGGTCATGGGTCGAGACTCTTGGATACTTGTTTCGTTGGTTTTGAACACTTGTTTTGAAACAATTGATTAACAATTTACATTATGCTTCCGCTGAACGTTTACTTTGGTTTTAACTTATGACTTGGAATTATATTATGAAATGAATGGAATTTTTTGCTTAAATATTTATTATAGTTCAATGTGATTGGTGGCTTGGATCCTGGTACGTCACACGTCCCGCAGTGTTTCCGCATGTGGTATTTTGGGGGTGTGACATCTTATCCTTCTTCACTTTCTCCCTGTGAGCGTTTTGATCATTTTCTGAAGTGCCGGCGGCAAGTTGATTGTATCCTTCTTCTACACTGGTCCATAGATTTGTGATTCTAATAAAACCTTCATTTGTCTGTGCCGTTGATAATAATTCTGTCCCAATAGTTTCGGGATCTGGGTTTGAATTCCGCCGTTTGATGTTGCCATTCAGACGAACAAGAAAAAATAACTTTTGAAGAGAATTGCAGTGATTATAATATTTGTAAATGCGGATCGTTGTGGCTTTGATACCACTTTATTGAGATTAGAATTCAGATTAGGGTTTAAAGGACATAAGAGAATGATGATGTTCTTGTTATTCGAATTGTTAATACATACATAAATATATACTTGACGGTTTCATATGTAACCGCCACTACTTATAATATAAATAAAACTACATTAATAAATACATTATACTAACTATTATATCTAGCTTATATTCCTTCTAATAGTTTTCATCAAACCCTAATATTTGGGTTACGATTGGCAAGGTGAAAAAATTATGGTCCTTAATGCTTCTGATTTTCACAAGAACTTTAATTTTGGGTTATGGGGCGTAATAGTATAGTAATAAGGCCCGTAATGCACTCATTTTGACTAAATATTGACCAATGGATTACAGACAGTAAGAGGGCCATTATATTGTCCGCAATGGGCCATCTATTCAAAATCTAACTCTTTCATTTCAACATTTGGAACATGTTTTCATACCCACCTTGTAATTAATCAGTCTATCATGACAATGAAGATCGATAATATTCTTTATGGATATACATTCTATTTATGACTAGGATGAACTTAATTTGGTATAACGCACCTTAAGACCGATAAACTTCAATAGTGCTAAGTTTCCTTAAGAATCAGGTAAATAAATATTAACTATTTTAAATTTTGAGATGCTAGTAAAAAACCTCTTGTTTAATGTATCACAGATACATGTGCATGTTTGACTACATGTTCTTTAAGGGGTTTGATTTACTGATGTGTGTTTATCATAAAAAGGATTTGGACTATCAATGCATGTATGCGGTACTGGTCATATACATTATTGCAACTCATATACATTATTGCAACGACCACTAACTAGAAGTTAGTAGGCATACATAATTATCTGTACATGTCGTGTATACGTGGGAAACCTGGTATTTAAACCAGAATCAAAACTATAAACTGTAATTATAGTAAATCGTGATACCCATGTCATGGCTGAGTGAAAGCTGACGTATATAAAAGATTGACACACAATTTGTCTGGTTTTGCTCTCTTTGGAACTTGCAACTCGATCCTTAGACCAGATGCTATGATGTCATCAAGTCATTTTGGAGTTTTTGATCCACCATTAAGCCTTTGTTATAAAACAATATTATATTACTTTAGCATTTTGCGTTTTCAAGTTATTATGAACTTATAATTTGCATATAATGTATATGTGTTTTCATGTTATTACTTTAGCATTTGGAAACCTGTAATTTGATATAAATTTTCTACCTTCTAATGCCCCGTTTGCGGTATGCGCATATAATGTATATATGTGTCGGCGCTCAGTGGGCAAAAGTGAAAGTGCACTAATTTTAACATTATTTAACTAATTTAATAAAAAAAATATTAAAAGAGGAGGATGGTTAATCATGCATCATGTGGTGGCGATGATAGCCAAAAGACAAGGGGGTATATGCACTAGTCGGTCTTTGTCTCAATTGTTGAGTGTTATGTGCCTTATGTCCAAGGCTTGATGCAAAACTACTATCGAGTCGGGGGTCTGACGGGAAGCAACCGCTCTATTCCTACGGGGTAGAGGTAAGACCGTCTACATCTTACCCTCCTCAGACCCTACACTAGCTTTGATATTGGTGGGATTTATTAAGTATGATGATGATGATATTTTCTACCTTTTGCTGCAATGTAAATATGTTAACAATCAGTCATGCTTATTACCCTATCATCATGCCCATTGAAATCAGGAGTGCGACAAGTTGGTATTAGATTTATAGTTTAAGAGATTTAGATACTAGCCTTTTGTGTCTAAGCTAGAACCTTAAACAAAAGCTCATAGTTTTGCAGATTCGATGTTCATTAGTAATCTCGAGTCTAGTTAATAAGATTTGATTTTTTAGATTTTCGAGTATGAGTACTTCCTCTCATAGATCACATATGGCAACAACACTCACGGTATTGGCAAAGGAATTATGCTTAAAGGTAGCAGTTATGGCTAAGAAGAACCCGAAGATGCACCTAGCTCCTTTCCTAATCAATTGCACCATCTAACAACACTCGAAGCCTACCACTATAACAGGAGTGGTCATTCGGGACATGGAATGCAATATCAAGAGATTGAGTAAGATCCAATAATGATATGTAGCAGTGGTATTTCTATTCATAACACACCTTAACATAACCCAACTCAAGAAATATGGGATGACCTTTTTAAAGGCTATGGATTTGGAAATCAACATGTCATGAAAGAAGAAGAAGAACCACCAAAGAATTTAGCTAACTAGAATCAAGTAAAGAGGACACGACCACCTGAAGACTACCACTATAACTTGAGTGGTGATTCGGGACATGGAATGCAATATCAAGGCATTGAGCAAGATCCAATCGTGATATTTAGCAGTGGTACTTCTATGCCTAACACACCTTAACATAGACTAACTCAACAAATGTGGGATGACCTTTTCACAGGCTATAGATTTCGAAATCAACATGTAGTGAAACAAGAAAAAGAACCATTAGAGCATTCAACTTAATAGAATCAAGTAGAGAGGCCAGCATCACCACCATAATTTATCATCTTAGTTGTTGGCAAAGATGTCGTTACTATGCATAAACCTCGAAAAAATTGTGTGGAAATCAGGTTCACATTCTAAATGCCCTCAAACCATCACTACCCTAACATTCCAGATGATGAAGGTGAATAATATGAACCCATGGAACTGGAGCATCCATCAGGATCCACTGAAACTTATGACACTATCGAAGTGGAGATAGATAATCCCTTACCACCTTATAATCAATTAGTGATAGAAGAAGCGTGTTATCACACTTATATATACAAAAGAATTTTGTCGATGTGAGACTTCATTTGTGCCAAACAATCCTCATCTTAGACCCATCACCATGTGTTGTGAGTGTGAATTTACACCATATAATCCTCATCTTAGACCCAATATAGTGTGATGTTAGTTTGAACTTGCAATAAAAATCCTCTTATTAGACCTATTACTATGCAATTAAGTCTCCTATTTAATGGTAGCTCACTAACTATACCTGATTTGTGTTTAGTGGTGGAACTTCAACTTATTTATCGCGAGTTATCATAAGGTTCTCTTCTCTACAATCTTTACCGTCTAGAATTAAATGGTCGATGTGCCATCAGTTATACATATTTTTAGTGCATAATTACCCCCATTTAAGGTACTTCTTATGACTTTATAGTTGAAAATACTACCTAAATCGTTCCTATTTGGTAATTGTAGAGTTGTAAGGGCTGTGGATAAAAAGAAGAGAAAAACAAGGCAAAAATCCAAGATTCTAAGAAAATCAGCTAAGTTCTAGATAGGCACAACCATGTCAGGCTATGGGTACGGTCGTGCATAGTAACCCAACAGCGCAAGTCAATCCAAGTTTGGCAACAAAAGTCCACGAATGCGGAGGCACAACAATGCAATAGTTTGACACGCTCGTGCATGAATAAGACAAGGAATAGAAGCTTCTAGACCTGACATGATTGATATCTTTTCAAGCCTTGTTTAGACACTTGCCCACGTACGACCGTGCATAACCTATGTATGACTGTGCCTATAAAGAAATGCAACAGAAAGGAGGGGAAATGACGAGAAGGAGAACCGGCTGTCGGGGAAAATATGAAGCATGACCATGCACGGTCGTGCGCCCCTTGACTTTACCAGCCTATAAACAGAATCCTTGGCTACCCATTTTCCTCATCCCATTCCAATCATTCCTCTCTCACTTTTCACACTGACACGTTGTTGAAAACCCGTTGCTTTATCATTTTAAAGTTTATGTTTTACATGAATTTGAGCTTCGAATAGCCTACTTTGATTGGAATTGTGTTTTGCAAGTCTAACGGTGTTTAAGGAGCTAATTGGAAGCTTTACGGAGCATCAGGAAGCATTTGGGATCAACCGGGTGCAAAAAACGAACAAAATGAGAAACTGGGATTGCACATCGCGTTGTTGATGTGCTCCTTGGTCGTCGGCGACGCATGCTGGTTTCTGTTGACGCTGAATTTCACAATTTGGCTAGTTTGACCGGGTTTGGACCAATCTTTTGGGGTTTATACTGGGAGTTATGAATTTTGAACATATTCTATTGTTCGTGGTGCCATCATACACCTATTCCTTCATCTCCAATCATCAACAATTATCCACCATCATCAACCACTACAATCCTAACCCTAATCCACCATCACCATGATCATCTCCATCCAATCCACTATCACCATCAAACCTAAATCCCTAACTATCATCCATCACCATTTCCAAGATTTAAGATTATGTCGAAGTTCATGTGCTCCTCATCCGGCGATCACATTCCATCATCCATGAGAAGCTAATCTCTTGGGTTTCACCCCGGTGTAGATTTTTGTAAGAATTCTAGGGTTTCAACATTTTATATTTAATTTTAATTCGTGACAATTTGCTTTTGAATATTTGAAGTTTATGATAATTGTCTTACGTTTGTATTGAGTTTACGAATTGTCGAATGAGTTATGAAAATTGACTTCGTGAAATGAATATGCGTAATCATGCCTTATCAAAGAATAGGATTTACATGTTCTCGGTAAAGAAGTGCACTGCTGTCCGTTTTTGTAACGTTGATAACTTTTGGCACCTAAGCCACGTGACATTAAATGCGTTAATAATCAAATTCAACTGAATCAAGTTAAAACGTGTAGGATCCCTAGGTCTTGCGATTATCTAACCAGGTGTGAACCTTGTTCTATATTATTGTTCTAAGTCAAGTAATCAAGTTTTCCTATAATTCGAAGTAATCATAGTTTAGTAGTTAATATCAAATCCGTTGGTTCATTCTGACACATTTTTCAAAACAAACAAAATAACCAAATAGCAAGTTTCATAATCGTGACAAAACCTTCATAATCGATCAAGTCCATACACAATCCACAAACTCTTCGTGGATCGACCCCTTACTACCACTAATGCATAGTTAAGGGTAATTTGGGTATATAAATATTATCTTTGACCGGAGCACGGCACTCCGATCACACTTGAGAGTTCACTAAGAGTTTGTGATCACTCTAAGAAAACACTTGCAATAGCTTAATTTGAGAGAGAGAGAGAGAGAGAGAGAGAGAGAGAGAGAGAGAGAGAGACTTGTAATCAACAACCTTCATTTAATTGTTTGATTCTTACACTTGATTCACCATGGTTTTTCCTATGATCATTGTTTGTGGGGAAGTTTCTATGGTCATTCTTGGCTAAACTATTTGTGTTACTTGAGTTGTAGATAAAACTTGGTATGAATTAAATGTTTAACTTTTGCAAAGTGGTGTGTTATGTCTCTGATAATTCTTTCTACCCTTCTTCTTCGTGAATGAGGCTTGTGATCCGGTTTTGGTCTTTGATCTTGTGGGTGTTCTTAATAAACTTAGTGGTGTGAAGCTGATTAGTACACCTATGGTGTGTGACAACCCATAAACTAGTAATGGGTCCCATTTTGGTACTGGTTAGCCTATTTGTGGAAACACATCTTGTGATCAACCCTCACTTATCAAGGATATCATTATTGGCCTACACGATCTATATGCTATGCTTTAATGACAAGCCAAAACTTGGTTATGCCACTTGTCTAGCATGTTCTATATGTTAAATTTGGTGCGGGCCAAGAGTTGGTGAACCCATGTTAAAATCTATATGTCTTTATATATGTTTTATTATCATAACGCCACTTCTTAAATAAAGATCAATTACCTCAATCAATCAATCACAAGTGTCATTAGCACCTATACGGAGCACCATAACATATCTTTGAAGGATGGAACTCATAAGTAGGGACTATCATTAAGGATCGCAAAATATAGTGTTAAGGAAGAAGAATAAGAAGAAGGATCGCAAAATATAGTGTTATGGAAGAAGAATAAGAAGAAGAGTAGTTGGATGTATTAAACCTATACTTAGTTGATTTGTCTTTAAAAGAAGTCTTCTTCTAAGTAAAGGCAATGAATTAACTTTAAATCAGCTATAATTCTATTTTAACCACAAATTCATAGTTTGTAAATTTAATGGAAAGCCTTAGAGCATTCACATCCTAACCATCAAATTATGTGAGGAGGAGTTTTTAGATTATAAAGGGTATAAAAAGTGGTTGTGAGTAGAGGAGAGAGAAAATGTTACTGTTCATCTGTATATTTGGGGGGACACTGTTCACCCGTTATAATTTTTTAATATATTTTGAAAGTGGTTGTGAGTGGAAGTGAGAGAAAAATGTAATGATAATATTATTTAATTGAAAGGAGGGAGAAAAATTATTTGTTTTTAGTGAAAATATATTGATATAGGAGTTGTTTTTTAGTGGAATGTATGTATAATTTGATGGATTGGATGTGAATGCTCTTAATGTCTTTTTCTTAAAACCACCACATCATTTGCCAATATCCTAACTATAATTCATCCCAAGTGGAGTCGAGAACTCTGAGCGGCACTCTTCGTGCTCTTAATATTCTCTACTAATTCTCTATTATTTGCTTTTGTTTTCTGGTTTTAATATTAAATTGTCAAACAAAAAAAGATAATTAACTAACTAGTCGGTAATGTACAGTTGAGTAGTAAAAGTCGTGTTCTTTGGATTTGATCATTGGTTCTTACATAGACTTTACCACAAACGATAAGTACACTTGACTATTGTGTGTTTTTAGTCTAAGTAATAATCATTTCTTATAACTTTAAAACTACGTAAACGTATTTAAAAGTTTTTGAGTTAACTTATCTAATCGTGTTAAAAGTTACTAAAAGTAACTACTACTTAACACACATCAACGGTCTAAATCATTTTTTCTTAGAAGATACTCTGATTTTATACATAAAAATCTAACAATTTTCTATAGCCATAAAATAATATTTAATTAAAAATGAGAGGAAAAAAAATATTTTTTTTATATAATTATATAGATTAAGATGAAGAATCAATTACGAATACACTTAATCGTAATAATTAAATATACATACCAAACTTGTTATATTTTAGCCACAACCCACTTACTATATGGATGATGTTCCCTAGGTAACACGATTAGAGGCATGCTCACACATGGCCTTGGGTAGAACAACACCGATTAGAGGCATGCTCACATATGTGGCCTTAGTCATCCGTAGTCATAAGGCTTTTTTGGGGGCATTATGCGACATGTGGCATGTCACGTCACCAAGGGGTTTTATGGGGCGTTATGCAACTTGAGGCCGTAGTCATAAAGTCACTTTGTCATCATTACTCAATTAATTTAATTTTCATTTTTTAATTAATTTCTAAGTTTTATAAAATTAAAAATCATTGCATTAAATAAAAAACAATACATTAAAATAAAAAAAAAACGTTAAAGAAAAAAAGAAAAACGTTACACCTAAAAAAATATATTTATTCTTCCGCTTCATTTTCGTTCTCTCCTTCTTCCTCTTTGTTTTCTCCAGCATCCAAACCTACGTCTTCAAAGTTCCTGTCTTCGAATTCCTCAACCTCTTCTTCCTCGGAATCTTCTTCGTCGTCAGTGTTGTATCGAATTGGGCGAATCGCCCAAGCATGCTCAACCAAATCCGCCTTCAACGTGTATTACAAAAGTACATGCACTCGTAACCGCTTCTTCCTCCTCCGCGTCTTCTTCGGGTGAAAAAAATCTTCGGTAAATATCGGTGAACGAGTCTTCCGACGGGGAACCCATTTTTTTTTTAAATAGGGTGAGAGTAGCTTCAAAACTTTTTAAAAAATATATAGAGAATGAGAGAATATTTGAGTATGGAAAATGGAAGAGTTGGGAGTTATTTATAGTGTGAAAATAAAAAAAATTGATTTTTTTTCTTTTTTAAAGAATATGACCGTTGATTAACGGTCAAAAATTAAAAATTCCAATTTATCACACCGCTAAATTTCTCGCGCCACACCCCCTTTTTTCATTTATAGCGCCCCACGTTTTGGTGTGCCGGGCGTTTTGACGGCGCCATGACCGGGCATACCGCCCCACTACGCAAGTCCTTAGAGGTAGAAGCAAGAGAAGTCACAAACGCTTTCAAAAATATTAAAAAATTATAGAAGGATATACAATGTTTTCTTTAAATTTAATAATGAACAATATCTTTTCTTTCTCCTTCACTCATAACCACTAATAATCACTTTATATAACATAGCGGCTACACTCAGTGGCAGACACAGGTATTTTTTCCTGGGGATGCGGAATGGAATGTTTTTAAAGATTTTAGGCCCCTTACTATATAACAAAAATCGGTTCATAGCGGGTCGGATCAGGTTGGGTTGGGTTGGTTCATGTAAGACAAAAGAACATCAAACTAAAATTTTTATAATAATTAAAAACACGTCAAACATCATTACAAATGTACTTAAAATTGTGCCCTGCAGGTTTTCATTAATTTAAATCTATACAAAACATCAACTAGAGATACTAAACACACCATAGGTTCATTACATTCTTACTTATGGTTCCTATCACATATAAATTGCTCCATAAGTTCATTTAACAACACTAAACACTTAAACAAAATAAACAATCATGTTCAACCATAGTTCATAATTTTGAATTTTATTTTCAAACATTAAAGCCCTAGTATTAAATGTTGATTACTTGTAACTAATCAATTAAACAAACAAAGCTATAAATAAAACAAAAAATCATTTAAATAAAAGTCTAGAACAACAAAAAAAATACATCAAAAAAACAAAACAAGATCAAATCCTTATACATCTTTATTGTCTCCTAATCATCACATAAAATAACAAAAAAGAAAATAAATAAATAAATAAAGAAACGATACTAGTTCTGTATCGGAATTCTGGCGTAATATGGGTCGGTCTTTCCAGAATTTTGGTTTTTTTTCCGGCAAAAAAAGTCGTCCGGTCGTGAGCAGTGGCGTCAAGTCGCTGGAAGTTTTTTTTCTGGGGTGAGATTTGGAATTGGAATGGGTAGATGAGTTTGGGTTATTTTATTTAGTTCAAATTTCTTTGGGCTTGGGTTAATAAAAATAGATTGTAGATTGCGCTTTGATTGGGTTAAGTAATAAAGTGAATAAGTGGTTAAAGAAAAATTATAGAAATTGTGTTATATACTTATATATTAAATAATAATCGGTGTTTATTTTTTTAATATATTCATAATATTTTTTTCGGGGTGGGGGTGAAAATTTTCAAGGGGTGCGGGGTGAAAATTTTCAAGGGGTGAGGTCAGAAATTTCGACGAAAAATAACACTAAATTTTTTTTTTTCAAATGATGCGCCCGCTCACCCACGACTTGGGGTGGGTACACCCCTGGCTACACTCACATAATTATGGAGAATCAGATGTGAATGCTCTAAAAAAAACTAATAAAGTAGTATAACTATTATGTAACCCTACACTAACCAAAGCAAATGAAACCCGTACTTGAGATGATATCAGTTACTTTAGAAACTCAATTTGGTTGAAAAATGCCTTTAGCACTAGTACACAAAACACCAAAAGGTGCGGTATCAGTTAATTTAGAAACTCAATTTGGTTGAAAAATCTTGAGATGATATCACTTACTTTAGAAACTCAATTTGGTTGAAAAATGCAATTACCACTAGTACACAAAACACCAAAAGGTGCTGTGAATTTTGTGTACTTGTGTAGGTTCGGCACAAATGCACAAAGTCAAGTCTATAATTTGAAAAGAAAACAATACTTAGAGAAGTCACAGAAATTTTGAGATTTTTATTTGGAAAACTATAATATATGCATAAAGTGGGTTGGTTATGTATAGTGAGTGCTATGTAAATTTGGTGGTTCCTTTTAACCTGTGCAGTTGACCTAATTCATGACCAAAGGTCAATCGATGATGCAATATTGGTTTCATTCCATCTGTCCATTTTATTTTTATAATAAAGTTAAGTTTTACTTAATTAAACCATATAATACAAGTCTAGAAATGCGAAGGTCCGTTGTTGAAATTTACATATGTTATTATATTTTTAACCAGAAAGGCTCATACACGTACTCATTAAATAAATCTAATACATTCACACTTAAAAACAGACATGATATGAACATAAAATCTTTTGGAGTTTTGTTTGTTAGATCATATAGATATCACTACACTGAAGGTAAAGAGTAGAGGTACTAAATTAGAGCCATGAGAGCTGTCAATTAAAATTACTAATTTTTATTTTTATTGGTTGTAACACTGTACCCTCTTCTAAATTCTTCATAAATGTTTATAATTATTATATGAGCCAAAAATATCTATGAAACTTAATTATCTTTTTTATTAGCTTTTTTGGTATAATTATAAGATGTTATAATGAAAAAAATCAAATAATAATATTGTTACGTAAAAAGCTCATAATAATTAAACATTATTAAATCTTAACTTGTTTTAGAGTATCAACAACACACGAAATCACAACCACCCAAAATTCTACCCTCCCCATGGAAGTTTGCAACCCCCTCCTTGACCACCAACTATAGACAACTCGTGGCTATGAACGACACCATCCTTCGATCAACCTCTGTCGACCGTGTCATAAAAACCACCCATTGTACATGTTTATATATATATAGTTGAAACAAAAAAAATTAACTTTGTAAAACAATATTAAAACTTAATTTATAATAGTATTTGCCCTGTTAATTAGAATGAAACAATTATCATTGTGTAAAAAAAATTAATTTTTTAACTCCCATACATTGGTGAGAAAAATTCGATCTGTTTTCATAGTAGTAAGTTGACAATTTTAGTATATAACAACTAACCCTTAATAAAATTATGTTATTCTATCCATTTACCATCTAGTAGAAAAACTAGGCTAAAGGTGGTTGGTGAAATGAAGAAAAATGTTAAAGAAACATTTTCAAAACCAACTTTTTCCCCATGATTTATAGTAATTCTTTAACACAATAACACACCCCATTTTCCTATATAAATCACCCCTTTTCTCTCTACTTTCTCCACACATAATTCCTAATCAACTTTCAAATAATCAAACACCTTTTCTAAACAAACCATTGTTTCCAAAGACTAAACCACTTGGTGTACGTGTCATTTTTTTTTTTCACTTGTAGCACACCAAGTTCATAAACAATGGGTTCGTGTGGAACAACTTTCTCAGTTAGTGTAAAGAAGAGAGACATCATCGCCGCCGCGTTGCCGGTCCAGGACCACTGGCTACCAATGTCCAACCTAGACCTACTCCTTCCACCACTCGATGTCGGTGTTTTCTTTTGCTACAAGAACTCTCTTCCACTTGATGAGAGCGTGACGGTAGTGAAGAAATCACTGGCACAAGCGCTAGCGCAGTTTTACCCGCTGGCGGGTGAACTTGTCCAAAACAGCCTCGGTGAACCCGAGTTGCTTTGTAACAACCGCGGTGTGGATTTTATTCATGCACATGCTGATATGGAGCTTAAGAACATTGATCTCCACCACCCTGATGAATCTGTAGAGAGAAAGCTTGTTCCACTTAAAAAACAAGGTGTTCTTGTTGTTCAGGTATATATATACATATCACATATCAGTTCATTAATTAGTTAGTTCTCAGTGAATATCCAAAAAAATATTATGCAGAGCGAAGAATTTGTTATTACAAGTTAATAACTTTAATGAGGTTTTGAATGAAATAAAAATAAACAAACCGGACTCATAAACATATCTTATGATTCAATCCTAACATTTTAACTGTATATTCAACAGACCAAACTTAATTCTAGTTTTCTTCAATTAGTTAAAAAGTACTAAAAGAGCTATGACTCTTAAATTGTTTTCACGATTTGATATTTCATGAACCTGAAAGAAAAAAAAAAAACAAATTGATATTTCATAAATGTGAAAAGGACTCGGACATAAATGCTAAAATTCTTTTGTTTGGACTTTTAATTAATGTTAACGACAAGTAGACCATATGCAGTGACAACTGACACGTTTATATACGTTCAAGTGTCACGTCATATATGGTTACCTTTTTCTAGGGTGAAGGGAGTAGTTAAATACTTGGAATAGGTAAACTCTCAATTCAACAAATCATATAGCGTTATATCAATTGTTTACCTAATGCTAAAAAATGTTTGCGGTGGTTTACCTAATGGGGTTTAGGTAAACTATTTAAAAAAAATGAAAAAATGTGTGATTGATTGAGAAGGCATGGAACCCACCACACACCCCCTCTCTCCCCTTTCCCTTCTTTCACCGAGTCGGTGAACCTTCACCGATTCCCCCCCCCCCCCCCCAATCGGTAATCTTGAACGGTAAACAAATGTGGCGGTGGTCACCGATCGGTGCCGACCACCTTTACCGACTCGACACCGTATACCCTAATGACAATGGT
>JARYGA010054377.1:0-30058 GCA_030545235.1 Helianthus tuberosus | reverse complement strand
TCATAAATTTGCAATTTAGTTGTAAATAAATTAGTAAAATAAACTAACTAGAAATGACACTAACTAAATTAGTTAGTCACTTATGAGTAGTTAGGAGTTCAAACAAATAAATAGTGAAAAATGAGGGAATAAATGTGCCTAAATGAAAACTAATTTTATTGAAATAACAAAATAAAACATAAAACACATTTGTCTATGTTTTGTTGAAATCGACCAAGAGCAGGGGCGACCCCAAGCTCCATGCAAACCCTAGTTCATCACTAAAACTCACAAATTGAGGGTTCAAATCAAGTCAAAATCAAAATGCGAACATAGATTAGTGATCCTCATCACAAGGGGGTTACAAGGTATGTAAAATTTGGTGCTAATTCTTTGTTTGAAATTCTCATGAAATTGGGAAAATCTGAAGTTTATGGTTGCATGTTGGTTTTATGATGAATTAGGAACTATATAGTGTCTAGGGACAAACCCTAGACAAATACAAGTTGAAATCATGTGAAAATTTAGTGAAACCTATGAACATCATTGTAGGTGATAAGTGGGTTATGTAGAAGTTGATAAACACTAGGAAATCTGGGTGTGGTTCTAGTGTAATTTGACAATTTTGAAGTGACTTCTAAATTCTAGAAGCTAACAATTATGTAAAATGGGTTGATCGATGTGAAATTAGGGCTAAATGATAAGCTAGGGATTTGCTATATAATCATGTAAAAATTTGCCCTTAAAGTGTTTGTTGAAATGCCTCTAAGAAGGCTTAAAACTGAAATTCAAAGTTTAAACGCATAATTATGATGTCTCGGTGTATTACGCGAATTATGATTTAAAGAGAGTTCTAAATATGTCATAAATGAACTCTATAGGAAAGGACGCAGGAGCGTCAAGCGGACAAGCGGGTGGCGAATCACGTTTGAAAGGTCTACTTTGAAGGTATGTAACTTGACCCGTTACATTAAATGAATTGTTGTTAAATTTTGCGAAGTCTCATTTTAGGATAAATAGGGCGTCGATTGTAGCGACCATGATTGTTACTTGAATTACTAGTCTAAGAGTGACAAAGAATCGTTTGGTAGTCATCATATTGGGGAATTCAATAAGATGAGCCAAACGGGTCAATTAATTGTGTAAGGTTTTTGCTACTTATGAACTTGACTTATGAAATCTATGTTAATTAGGCATCTTTTGTATAAAATGGCATGAATTTTTATTAAATTCAAGTAAAATTAGACGGGTGTTACAGTTGACACGTGTACAAAACCCTAATGAAGTCAAACGTTGACTATAAAGGACTAATTTTGGGAAAAATCAAAAACTTTGAATGCGAAGTATTATGAAGTGCAATCATACTCTCGGGAATGCTTAATATGGATTGCAAGGGCTTTGATGCTATTAAATGATAATACGCGCATGTTTGCGTGTTAGAGGGACCAAAAGCGTCAACGTCTATAACTACACCTTTGAATGACCATTTAAGCGAACTGGAGCATCATAATGTCTTATCATATAGTCGGGGATACCTAATATGGGCCATGAAAGGCTTTGATATCGTTAAACGATATTACGCACAACTTTTGCGACAAAGGGACTAAAAGCGACAACAAGGGAAACTACGCCTTTAAGAGGCTTTTTAAACGAACCAGGAACTCCGTGATGCTCGGTCATACTCTCAGGTGTGCCTAATATTGGTTATCATGGGCATATTATTATTATTATTATTATTATTATTATCATTATTATTACTATTATTCATTACTTGAAGCCCACACAAAACTCCTAACCATTTGATGAACCTATGGGTTGGTTGTTGGATTTTAACAATGGTTTTACACTTGTAATAATCCTAAGATGATCCTAAACACATGGCAAGATCTTGTTTAATTCAAAAATCTATAAATAGGCCATGAAATCCATTCATTCAATCTTGCACCTTTCATTCCATTCTACCTATTTGTCTCATCATGGAAGTTCCTAGATTGTTTGGGAGCATCCTCTGAGTTATTTTCAGTTCACAGGACCACTTGTAAGTGTTCCTTCCGTGGCTAGTTCTTTTATTTGGCTTAAAAGCCGAAAAGTCAAGCGTTTACGATAAACGCTTTGACTTTTAGATAGACCGTAAACGGTTAAGCCATTGTTCACAACGAACATGGCTATGTGATCGTAATTAGGAAGGTGTTAAACCCTCAAAAGGGCACCTCTTAAGAATTACGTTTGCTTGGTCAATTAACGAGTCAACATAATATTGTTTCAAGAAGTCAACGAGTCAGTTTTTGAAATAATTGCGATATGAGTTTAGAAGTGTTCTAAAATACATTTTATCATTTAAACAACTTGGTAATAATTATTAGAACATGTGTAAACATGTTCGGCTCGTCAATTCCAGTTTTAGGGTCGGTTCGCAACCGAAAGTCGCGAAGTTTGACTTCTGCGTTGACTTTCGATTGTGAACCGAATTAGATTAGTTTGTTACTGATTTTAGGTTCCATTATGATCATAATATAATGTAGCATAACCCTCCCTATAAGGTTATATTATACGATCATACTAGAAATTTGAGTTTTTGCACATGTTCCGATAATATGACGTACTTTAACTATTATGCCCTTTTTAGCGAAAATGAGATTTTAGACACCAATAAGATTTCAAACAACTTAGGTACTGATATGTTAACATGTTTAACATATATCGGTGTTACGAACTTGATCATGAACCAAGTTTGCGTAAAATATCGTCTTTTATGCTTTAAATTGACCAAAATGCCCTTTAGGTGCATAGATCGGTTTTAAGCATAATTTTTCATTCCAAACTAATTGCCTACTGATATAATATCATAATTAGGATAATTTGGGATGTCCATTCAGTTTACAAACTGAGTTTACGCATACGTTCTTGAATTACGTCCTTAAATGACGATAATGCCCTTTTTGCACCTAAAATGGTTTAAAAGCGTAATTTTCATACAAAAACTTTTATTTACTGTTATATTAAGTAACATATTTTGTTCATATAAACCTGATCATAACATCAGTTTTCTGAAAAGATCGCAAATATCGTCATTTAGCGACTTTAACGCCATTTCGGCGCGTAGTATGGTGTTAAACCATAACTACCAATCAAGACTTGTTACCTACTGACTTTATAAATTATTTTAAATATTTTTAACAGTAGGTATATGATATAAACTCAGATTCCCAAATTAACCTTCAAAACTATTTGTGAAATTACCAAAATGCCCCTACGGAGCACAGTTTGGTTTTAAACTATAAAACACACATATGTTTGATATCCTACTGATATTATATCATAAATAAAGTATTTTCAAATAATTATTATAATTGTTACATTAGATTATACTCAAATTCCTTTTATTCGTCATAAAATGACCAAAACGCCCTTACGAGGCATAGTTTAATTTTAAAACCTTAACGGGCATACAAGTTGATATCCTACTGATATTTTAACTTGTTTAAAGTATATTGTCATATGGAACTTTTCCATGACACATCAGGATACTCGTTATCGCTTATACGCATACGGTTAGTCTTACGTAACTAGTTTGCATAAGTTTACCGAAACGAGTTAAACCTTATCATTTTTACTTCAAAATCCAGAATGTATTTAGTTTACCCATATTATACAAGTCTTCATACTTGTTGGGTCTAAATTACATTCCAATCTGGTCATTGCTTAATCTAGCGTTTTATACCGTAAATCCTTCTTTAAACTAACCGGTCTAAGTTTACAACTTAAATAAGACCCGTTAGTAATCTAATAGGTTAATAAAACCTTTGTTCCAGATTAGGAGCCTCGGTAAAAGCTACTTGCACTAGTTTGAGTACATTATACGGCTGAGTAGATAAATCTTGCATTTAAAAACTCAGATAAATACTTTTAACTTATTTTCCCTTATACGGGCTTGGGATACGGTAAAATATTACCGCTTGGTCGGGTGTAGAAACATTTTAATCGAATATGGTTAAATTGCATAATCCCGTTTTAATCAATATTGCTTGATAACATATAACATTGGGGGTTAACGACCGTGTCCTGGATATCCTCGGCTTATTAAAGACCGTAAATGGCCACGACTTAAGCATGGGGTGTAGGCATACACCTGACAGTTGCGTATGTAAAAGATATACTCACTTGCTGGGGTGACTCGCCGTGGGTTTATTTTTGTGGTGTGTTGGTTAATCTAGTTTCGACTTTTATACTGATCCTAAATGTATGACAAACATGTAAATCTGATACTAGATTATCATTATATGATTGTCCCAAGTTATAAAAGATTTTATGCCTTGTGCATCCAAACCAATTTTATAAACACTTTTCAAATGAGTCGGTTAATTGTATTTACTAGTGTAAACTGACGTATTTTCAAAAGACTAAGTGACAGGTACCACTCGTAATTGGCTGGAAGCTTCTGGGCGTTAACTAGAGGATCTTGCAAGTCCACAATGCCTTATGTCTGTAGAACATGTTGTGTATTGATTTAGATCCGCATGTGGATTTAATATTTCAAGCTCGTATGTAATTTTTACTTCAGTATTTTCTGACATTTTGGTTTGTAACAATATTTTATATTCCAAGACTTCCACTGTGCTATTATGTGTATGTTTAACTATGACGATATCAATCTTACGTCACAATACTCCCCACCGGGCCGAGCTGTAAATATCGGGGTGTGACAATATATATTTGGCGAAATATATATATACACTGAACAGTTTTCAGTTAATACATCTAAAACACAGTTCAATGAATAATAAAGACATACAAGTCTTAACACATATTCAAGATAAAAGACTTGTACTCAAGTCATTACAAAGACCGAAGTGTCTAACAATCGTGACACTATTCAGGATGACAGCACGTGAGATCACAATTATCTACAATTCACGGACGCAATTCTGTGAGTTCATGTCCCCTATTCATTTAAATGTTTTACAACTTTACAACTATCGTGGAAAATACATGTCAATCATTTGTTAAAGTCATGGAATGAAACACCTTAGATCATGTCAAAATAGGGTTATACATCTAAGCACCCATAATCCAGTTTGGACCTAGGTAGGGGTTAGATCTAATGGGTTTTGGCGAGCCCCACTCTTGGTCGTGGACCCATACAGAAGAGTGCGTTTGTGTCCCAGTCGATAGTAGTCGACACAAAATCGTCAAGGTTTGGATTGCTTCCTTTTTCGTTACACATATTAATGTCCTTGCAAAACATTAATGATCAACGATTTCATTAATGCTTTACATACTACAACTTACATTTTAAATACATCTTTTACAACTAAATTACTTGAATTCGCCAACTTTTGTTGATGTTTTCCAAACTTAACATGTATTTCAGGGAATTAGTGGACCATGACGGGATTCCCAAATAAGATAACAAGTATCAGAACTCCATGCCATCTTTTGGAGGGTTTAACTGTTATATACCGCCTCTTTGCAACAATATAATGGTCTAAACCTTAGTAGTTTACTTTCATTTTAATGTATTAAACAATGACACTTTACTTTTCATGTTAATGGTTTGTAACCGACACACTAAACTTATGTCGGGATCTTTTGAAACAATTATGTAATGGCAATGGAGTATGTTTTATTCATATAGTATGTTCACGTACTTCGATATTTATGCAATGAAAACCATACATATCACACCTCGCGCTTCCGCTATGAGCGGGTGTGACAGTATCTCTGGCGGTAATTGTAACAACCCAACTTTTCGAAGTCAAAGTACAAGTCAAAGTCAAAGTCAAGGTCAACGTCAGGTTTACATTCAGATCTGACATTTCTTGGTTAATTATTGCTTGTACTCGCAGAATCGATAATCGATATGTGTTAATCAACGCTATCTTAAACTACGATTTATTAATATGTGAAGTAACAATGCGATAAACGTAACTAAACGCTGTTCTACTAAACGCTATCACATCGCTACCGCATCGCAATTCGAGTATTGCAGTTATGGATATTGTTTTACCTGTGATGTTATTATATGCTTTACTTTTGTGTGCCTATATGTTGTGGGATGATATTCGCAAACGCAATTGCAACTCTATCGCATCGCAACCTGAAACGCAAGTTTACTTTATGATTGTTAGGTTGATTATGTTATTTGTGTAACTAATGTGTAATACTATCGCATCGCTTACTCGCAACTCGCTTAAACTCAACGCAACGCACAACGCACAACACACAAAACGAAAGTCGGAAAACTAACCTACACGCTCCGTCCGACCGAACGACCATTCGATCGAATAGACATCTGATCGGATGACCATGTGATCGGATGGCCATCCGATCGAACAGCCGTCCGACCCTAACACTCTACACCGCCTTTCTCCTCTTCACCTATAAATACCCCCTGTCACATCAACTATTCATTGATGTGACAGCTCCGTCCGACCAGTGCACTCTCAGACCCTTTTCTCTCGATTTCTCGCGATTCTTGTAAGTTTTCATTCTAAATCTTGTACTTTCATCATCAACACACACTTTCTCATCATCTTCACCATCAAATCTTACTTTTTAACCATGAAATCGCCTGATTTGGGGCTGTTCAAGGGTAACATCATCACGGGTTCATATAAACACCAGAGTGTGACCTCATCTTAGCAAGAACGGTTCGAATCTAACAGATTTCTAAATGATTTCACACCGATTTCATCTAAATCTAAACATTTTCAAAGTATTTCAAACTTTTCTTCAACATTCTTCACTTTTACTCGAAAATCGATGAAATTCTGACTCGTTCGGGTGTTCTACTCATTCTCTAGTAGAGAACCGGACTAAGAATGGATTTCTACTGAGGAGACGACCAATTCACGGGTTAAACATGAAACTTCATCTTGAAAGTTGAACCTGATCGAACGGGGTGATTCCCGTCCGATCGGATGAGTTGGACTTGATGTGATTTCCGTTGTTTGACACGTCGCCATGCCGTCTCGGTCAAACCGCAAACTTTCTAACTTAATTAAATTTCCAAGGTTTTCAAACAAAACAGTCGCTCAAACGAATAGCCATCCGATCGGACGACCATCCGATCGAACGGCTATTCGACCAGGTGATTGTAACTTTCAACACTTAAACAATTTTCAAAACTTCAAAGAATATTAGTTTCAACTGGAACCATCATCTGATCGAACGGCCATCCGTCCGGATGACCATCCGACTGGATGACCTGATATATAGAGATATTTCTCACTTTTTAAAATGCTACAATGAAAACTTCAAGTTCAAACACTTCACAAACAATTTAAAGCTTGGGGAACCAAACAAGAGGAAGCCTTTCAAACTCTCAAGCGTATGCTTTGCAACGCTCCTGTGCTCGCATTACCCGACGGAAATGACGACTTTGTAGTCTACTGCGATGCCTCTAACCTCGGTCTCGGTTGTGTCCTTATGCAACAAGATAAGGTTATCGTGTACGCCTTTCGTCAGCTTAAAATCCACGAGAAGAACTATACAACCCACGATCTCGAGCTCGGTGCAGTTGTTTTTGTGTTAAAGTTTTGGCGACACTACCTTTACGACACCTAGTGTACGGTCTTCACCGACCATAAGAGCCTGCAACACATCTTAAACCAGAAAGAGCTGAATATGCGCCAACGCAGATGGGTTGAACTTCTCAACGATTACGACTGTGAGATTCGCTACCACCCAGGCAAATCAAATGTTATTGCCGACACTCTTAGTCGATGAAGCTATCTGCATAGCGTTAGTAATGTTCAAGCCCAACACAACCTCGAAGCTCTAATTCGTGATGCTCAGCACATATGATTCATTGAGAATACCTTGAGAGAGGAAATGAAGAAATGTGGTGCTGAAACCGAACTTGTCACCAAATCGAACAGTATCTACTACTATCTCGATCGCATCTGGATCCCTAGTCACAATAACCTTCAGGAGATAGTGTTGACTGAGGCCCATAAGTCCCGATATTCCATTCATCCCGGTGCCGACAAGATGTATCAGGACCAGCGTGCCAGGTTTTGGTGGCCTGGAATGAAGAAGGATATCGCTCTCTATGTTTTGAAATGCCTAACCTGCTCGAAGGTAAAGGCTGAACAAAAATGACCCTCTAGCATACTCGTGCAACCCGAGATCCCTATGTGGAAATGGGAGAGTATAGCCATGGATTTCATTACGAAACTCCCCCGCACGCCATCAGGTCACGACATTATCTGGGTTATCGTTGATCCTCTTACTAAGTCCGCCCACTTTCTGCCGATACGGGAAGACTTTAAGGTTGAATGATTAGCACGAATCTATACCGACGAAGTCAGTTGTCGACACGGGACACCTCGTGACATCATCTCTGACCGCGATGGTCGATTCACTTCGCGTCTCTGGGAAACTTTTCAATCTGCTCTCGGTACTACTCTCAATCTTAGTACTGCTTTCCATCCCCAGAACGACGGTTAGACAGAACGCATGATTCGCACCTTGGAAGACATGCTTCGTTCGTGTGTTATAGATTTCGGTGGTAATTGGGATTCACATTTACCTTTATTTGAATTCTCATACAACAACAGTTATTACTCTAGCATTCAAATTGCACCATTTGAGGCATTATATGGAAGAAAATCGATCGCCTATTGTATGGCACGAGATCGGAGATGCGCAAATTACCAGTCATGAGTTATTGCAAGAAACGACTGACAAGATCCTCCAGATACGAGACAATCTCCTGAAAGCTCAGAGTCGTCAAAAGAGTTACGCAGATAAATGCCGCAAGCCCCTTGAATTTGACGTTGGTGATCACGTACTCCTAAAGGTTGCACCTTGGAAGGGGGTGGTCCGATTCAGAAAGAAAGGAAAGCTAGCGCCTCATACGTTAGACCCTTTAAGATTCTGGAAAGAATTGGCAAAGTGGCCTACCGACTCGAATTACCGGAGGAACTCAGCAACATACATCCGACTTTCCACGTTTCGAACCTCAAAAAGTGTCTAGCCGACCAGAATTTACATGTCCCTCTTGAGGATCTACAAGTTGATGAAACATTACACTTCATGGAAAAGCCAGTCGAGATCATGGACCGAGAGACCAAGAAACTCCGACGCTCACGCATTCCTATAGTGAAGGTTCGCTGGGAAGGCAAACGCGGCGCCGAGTTCACCTGGGAACTCGAGAGTGATATGAAGGCTAAATATCCACAACTCTTCGTTACGCCTGCGCCTTAATTTCGGGACGAAATTCCCTAAAGTAGGGGAGGCTGTAACAACCCGACTTTTCGAAGTCAAAGTCAAAGTCAAGGTCAACGTCAGGATTACGTTCAGATCTGACATTTCTTGCTTAATTATTGCTTGTACTTGCAGACTCAATAATCGATATGTGTTAATTAACGCTATCTTAAACTACGATTTATTAATATGTGAAGTAACAATGCGATAAATGTAACTAAACGTTATTCTACTATCACATCGCTACCGCATCGCAATTTGAATCGCAGTTATGGATATTGTTTTACGTGTGTATGTTATTATGTGCTTTACTTGTGTGTGCCTATGTCGCAACCTCCGGCCCCTAACCCGGGAGGTAGGAGGCCGCGAGCACTCAGAGCGGTGGTATCGGTGTTTATTAATTTGGCAGCGGAATTTACATCAAGACCGTAGTTAGGAAATAGTTTATCAGAGTAAAACACCACATTTTTATAATAATAAATTCATCGGAAAATCCCAAGTTTCTATTACAATCTGTTTATAGGGAGAAACCCTAATTTATTGAAATAAAATTTCTTCTTTATTTAGGTAACTTTTATAGCCACTTTTCCAAGCCTTCAGTGCTCTCCAGCTGGCTTCTATTTAACTTTCACATTTTGTTACCTGAAACGCGTTTAAAACATTTTTGTCAGTGGAAAATACTGGTGAGTGAATCCCAATTTAATCAAAACAAGTTTTATTATTTTACAGCATTGAGGGCAACCCGCAATTACATTTGTTTACATCTACTTTAATTACCACCCACGGTAGTGTCAATCCTGACTTGTGGTCATACTACTACTCACAGTGTAGTAACACGTTATGTATACAAAACCCCAACATACCGACGATAATTGTAGATTTACAAATACTCAATCACTGCGAATTGTAATTTAAATAATTGATGTTTTGTAAAAACAGTTTACAAAAAGAAGGATTCACTCACATTGCTATTTTAGATATTTCCTTGTGATTTCCGGGTTATAATCTATTAAATTAAACAATGCACATGCGTTAGTATAATAACCCAATTTACATTAGCTATATCCTCCCCGAGACAGAACTCCAACGACTGAGTCAGGCAGAGCCTTGACATGCGTTACGGAGCACTAGATCGATCGGGCAACGTAACTAATACGTAACCGGGGGTTATAATACTTACATCGAGGCAGAGCTTCGCTATTTAGTGGGAAAAAATACCCGAGTATTACTTCTGTTAATTCAGAATTTGAGAGAGAAAGTTGATTGTGAGCGATCTGGAAACTAAAGCCGATGGCCTCTATTTATAGGGCCTGATCGACACTTCCTCGTGCCCCGCGAGAGATGAAGACAAGGTCTTCGCGCCCCGCGAGCTAGGCTAGCTAGGGCCTAGCCTTGGCCAATCACGAGCTAGCTTCACCAAGTGTTGGGCCACGTGGCATCACGAGAGTCAGCCAGGTGGTATCAGGTCGCGGCCCGTGACAGCTTATCGCAAGGGGGTCGCGCCCCGTGAGCGCCCCCTAATTCTTATTTTATTTGATTTTTGTTAAATTAAAGGTATTTCGGGGCCGTTTTTCGTATACGGGGTGTATTTTAGGACATATAGTGATGTTATAGGGATTTTAGGAGAGTTGTTATATCCTCCCCACCTTGTTTTAGAACTCGTCCTTGAGGTCTACTGGAACAGGTGTGGATATTTCCTCTGCATCTCGGATTCAAGCTCCCAAGTGTATTCTGGTCCTCTCTTGGAATCCCATTTTACTTTGACTAGAACTAATCTCTTGTGTTTGAGAATCTTGATCTTTCTGTCTTCAATCTGTAGGGGTTTCTCTACAAACTTAAGTTTCTCATTTACCTCTATGTCCTTAAGAGGTACCACTCACGATTCATCTGCTAAGCATTTCTTGATATTACATACATGGAATACATCATGTATTTCTGCCATTTCTTCTGGCAGTTGTAGCTGATAAGCTACGGGTCCTATCCTTCTAATAATCTCAAAGGGTCCAACATATTGGGGCTTAGCTTTCCCCTTTTGATGAATCTAACTACTCCTTTCAATGGAGAAACTTTTAATAATACTTTGTCTCCTACTTGAAATTCTAACGATTTTCGCCTGTTATCAACATAACTCTTTTGACGATCGCGTGCTGCTTTTAGTCTTTCCTTGATTTGAATGATGTTGTCCGTTGTTTCTTGCACTATCTCTGGTCCAGACAGTTGCTTTTCTCCAATTTCTGCCCAACAGACTAGGGTTCGGCACTTTCGCCCATAAAGTGCTTCGAATGGTGCAGCATTGATACTGGTATGATAACTGTTATTGTAGGAAAATTCTATTAATGGTAAATGATTGTCCCAATTTCCTCTGAAATCAATTACACAAGCTCTAAGCATATCTTCCATTGTCTGAATAGTTCTTTTGCTTTGTCCATCCGTTTGAGGATGATAAGCTGTGCTTAGATTTAACTTGGTTCCCATTGCTTTTTGGAAACTAGTCCAAAAATGAGAAGTAAAACGACTATCTCTATCAGACACAATAGATAAAGGAATTCCATGTAATGAAACTATTTCATTTACATATAACTTGGCTAATTGTTCCATACTGAAAGTTTCCTTCATTGGTAAGAAATGAGCAGACTTGGTTAATCAGTCTACAATCACCCAGATTGTGTCATTACCTTTTCTTATCTTGGGTAATTTGGTAACAAAATCCCTTGTTATCAACTCCGATTTCCCTATCGACATTTCTAGTTGCTGCAATAAACCTGAGGGTTTCTGATGTTCAGCTTTAACCTGTGAACAGGTTAGACACTTGGCCACATAGGCTGCTATATCATTTTTCATTCCTATCCACCATAAATTCTTTCTTAAGTCTTGATACATTTTATCACTACCACGATGTATCGTGTACTTAGACATATGGGCTTCCTCTAATATTCGGTGGCATAGATTTCCTTGTTTAGGTATCCAAATTCTTTTCTTATGGAATCTGCAAATTCCATCTGTTCATTGTTCTAATTCCTTAATTATTCCTTTTAATTTCTCAGTATCATCCTTGATTACTGATTCTTGTACTTCTCTAATTTGATCGTTTAAATCCATCTGCAGATTTAATTTGAGAGAACGTACTTTTCTTGGCTTATCATGATATTTTCGACTTAAAGCATCAGCTACTAAATTAGCTTTTCCTGCATGATTCTGGATACTACAATCATAATCACTAAGAATTTCCATCCAGGGTCTCTGTCTCATATTTAATTCTTTTTGCCCGAAAACATATCTTAAACTCTTATTATCGGTGAAAATGGTAAACTTACTACCATAAAGATAGTGTCTCTAAATTCTAAGGGCAAAAATTATGGCTCCTAACTCTAGATCATGGGTTGTATAATTCTCTTCATGATTCTTAAGTTGTCTAGAGGCATAGGCTATAACCTTTTGACGTTGCATCAACACACATCCATAACCTAACTTAGAAGCGTCACAATAAACTACAAAGTCTTCAGTTCCTTCTGGTAACGCTAGTATGGGTGCGTTGGTTAATTTTTGCTTAAGAATTCTAAAGGCTTCTTCCTGTTTTGGTCCCCATTCAAACTTAACTGACTTACATGTCAGTTTTGTTAAAGGAATGGCTATTCTAGAGAAATCCTGAATAAATCGTCTATAATAACCTGCTAATCCAAGAAAACTTCTCACCTCCGTTGGTGATTCAGGGACTTTCCATTTAGTAATCACCTCGATCTTTGGGGGATCCACATGAATTCCTTCATGATTAACTAAATGTCCAAGGAATTGTACTTCTTGTAACCAAAATTCACATTTTGAAAATTTAGCATAAAGCTTTTCCTTTCTCAATAATGTAAGAAGTGCATGCAGATGCGCTGCAAGTTCCTCTTTACTCTTAGAGTAAATGAGAATATCATCTATAAAGACAATTATGAATTTATCCAGATATGGTTTACATATTCTGTTCATCATGTCCATAAATGCGGCTGGGGCATTGGTTAAACCAAATAGCATGACGGTAAATTCATAATGACCATCCTTGTTTTGAAGGCAGTTTTAGGAATGTCCTCTTCCTGTACTTTCAGTTGATGATAGCCATAACGTAAATCGATCTTGGAAAAGAATCGAGCTCCTTGCAGTTGGTCAAATAGATCATCGATTCTCGGTAACGGGTCACGGTTTTTAATCGTGACCTTATTCAATTCTCGGTAATCAATGCACATACGCATTGATCCGTCTTTCTTCTTGACAAACAAGATTGGTGCTCCCCATGGTGATGAACTTGGTTGTATGAAACCTTTCTCCAGAAGTTCATCCAACTGTTTCTATAATTCTTGCATCTCTGCTGGTGCTAAATGGTAAGGTACCTTGGCAATCGGTGTTGTTCCTGGTTGTAGGTGAATTCTAAATTCAACTTCTCTATCCGGCGGTAATCCGGGTAGTTCTTCGGGAAAAAATCTGAGAATTGAGATACTACGGGAATATCTTTTAATTCATTTCCTTTAGTGTTAATGATTATGGACATCATATACACTAGTGATCCTTTTCTTGCATAACTTACGGTTTTCATCACAGAGATGAATTTTATAGATCTAGTTGGTTTATCTCCTTTAATTGTGATCTTTTCACCTTTTGGTGAATTTACTTGTATTGACTTTTGATCACATAAAATACTGGCTTTATTGGCTACTAACCAATCCATTCCTAATACAATATCAAATCCAGCTAGATTCATTGGGTAAAGGTTAGCAATAAAATTATAGTTTAGAATTTCTATTCTTGCTCCTTGCAAGATTTCAATGATCTTAATGGATTCTCAATTTGCCGTCTCCACTAGACATTCTTGTTGAAGTTTAGTTAATGGTTGATTAAGAATTTTGCAAAATGAAGTATTAATAAAACTTTGGTTCGCCCAGAGTCAAATAATACTTTAGCAAAAACATCATTAACTAAAAACGTACCGGCAATCACATCTGGAATCATTTTGGCTTCTTCTGTTGTTAGAACAAAAGCTCTAGCATTCTTAGTAGTCTTGTTGTGCATGGCTGGAGCTAGTTTCGGACAGTTCAGTTTGATATGCCCCTTTTCTCCACAATTGAAGCATATTCCATTGTTGGGTTTCTTCCTGCAGTCTTCTTCCTTGTGTCCCGGTATTTAGCAGAAGTTGCAGTAGGTGGAACATCTTCCTGAATGTTTCTTCTTGCAGGACTTGTAGTAAGGTGCAAAAGTAGAACCTATGTTCTTCCCACTATTGGAATTATCGTAGCGAAATTCATGCGTAAGTTTTTGGACTAGGTTCTTCCTCTGGTTCTCTTCTTGCGTACGTACCAATTCATCAGTCAAGGTATTTGCTAGTTCTACAACTTCTTCTATGGTTTGTGGTCTAGCTGCCTTGACTACATGTCTAATCTCACTGATTAATCCCTAGATGTAACGGGAGATTAATATTGGTTCTGGTGAGGCTAGGGTTGGCACTATTCTAGCATATTCGAAGAATACGGTAGTATAACTCTTACAGTCTATTCCAATCATTCTAAGGTTTAAGAACTTATTAACAATTTGTTCTTTTTCATTAGGAGGACATAATTTCCTTTTGACCATGTTCTTAAACTCAGTCCATTCCATATTATAAACTATGTCACTTCCCCTAGACTGAAGAATAGTATTCCACCATTCTAAGGCTGCATTCTTAAAAAGATTGGAAGCAAACATGATTTTATCTTCTTCTGCACATTTGCTTATTTTTAAGACGACCTCTGTCTTTTCTATCCAGCGTAGAGCTGCAATGGCTCCTTCATTGCCAGAGAATTCTATTGGTTTGCAAGAATAGAATTCTTTATAAGAACAACCATATGACATGGTTCTTCTTCTTTTTGGAATAGGCAATTGAAGTAACGGTCCATTGTTTACGCCGTGACTGGGTTCAGTATGTGGTCGCTTACTTCCACTATTACTTTTATTATTTTCCGCTTTTTTAACACTCTGGATAATATATGGCATAGCATCTCTAATTCCTTGTGTTACTATGTGTTGGATGGCACTGTTATTTATTTGGTTATCATTATTTTGGTTTTCCTGATTTTCTTCGTTGTCCATCTGGGTTTACAATAATTATCAGGTATTAATATCACAGAATAAGATTTAATGCCAACAATTACACAAACAAACACATTGGTCAAAACCGTCGGGCATTGCGACATTTACTCTATTTTGTATATATATGCATCTATTACAAACTACAACTGGAATTTAAAACATACTACTAGTTATGCATCAGTAAATATTAAGTTATCTATTTTAATTGGGTTTTTTTTTCTTCAAACTACACGCATCTATATATATATTATTTCTAGGGGTTCATCCAGTACTGCATATTTCGCTCGTCGTATTTCCAAACGAGCTTTTCCCCTATTTGTCTTATTCTTTCTCCTTCATCTACTAACTCCTCGCCAAATATGCGGAATTCCTGCATGTTTTCGGTACTCATGGGTGGTGATGGTGCTGGTATTGGGTCAGGGTACTGTGGTACAGGTTCTCCATATAGGTAGGGGTTTTCTAGTATTTCCCGAACATACTGGTTGGCATCCCAATATGGATCTAGAGGGTCAAGGTTGGGGTATGGTGCTATAGGGTTTGGTATGAGTTCCTCCTGTGGGTAGAGTTCTCGATAATCCCTATGTTCATCATTCCATGGGTCATATACTAGAGGATTGGGTGCTGGGATTCTAGAGATTTTGTTTGGGTTGAAAGCGGGTATAGGAACCTGTTCTCCTCGGTTGGGTTCTATTTCCATAGGTTGAGTTGGGAATAGTAGTAGTGGTTGAGGTGCCAGTATCTGGTCTAGGTTTGGGTCTGCGGCAGTGGTGGCTAATATGTGAAAGTTGACTATATCTTGGGTTTGGGCATTCATCTCCCTATTTGCTGCTGCTAAAATCCTTTGTTGCTGTAATTTCCTCATTCGCTTCCTACGCTCATGTGCTCCCCGACTGAACCATTTTCGTAGGAAATGGTTCTTCGGATTGCGCCTTAAAGATGAATATCCCTTTTTCGGTGTCAGCTGAATACCCCGAAGGAGTAGGCTAGGAGGAAGTTCCTTCATCTCTAGGAGAATTAGAGAGGTGGCGATAGGCGTCAGATGGTCCTTGATCACTCATACTGTAAACTAACAGATTGTCAAATAACACAAAACAATAATATACAGATATACACGTAATCACATAGATTATTTCCTAACAAAATTGGCAAATTTTTATGTCAGCAGAACACTTTTGTGGCTGAAATAAGTGGCTGTAGCTCTGATACCACCTTCTGTCACAACCCCCGACCCCTGCCCCGGAAGGCGGGCGACCGCGAGCACTCAGAGCGGTGGTATCGGTGTTTATTAATTTGGCAGCGGAATTAATATCAGGACCGTAGTTAGGAAATAGTTTATCAGAGTAAAACACCACATTTTTATAATAATAAATACATGGGAAAATCCCAAGTTTCTATTACAAACTGTTTAAAGGGATAAACCCTAATTTATTGAAATAAAATTTCTTTTTTGTTTAGGTAACTTTTATAGTCACTTTTCCAAGCCTTCAGTGCTCTCCAGCTGACTTCTATTTGGCTTTCACATTTTGTTACCTGAAACACGTTTAAAACATTTTTTTCAGTGGAAAATACTGGTGAGTGAATCCCAGTTTAAACAAAACAAATTTTATCATTTTACAGCATTGAGGGCAACCTGCAATTACATTTGTTTACATCTACTTTAATTACCACCCATGGTACTGTCAATCCTGACTTGTGGTCATGCTACTACTCACAGTGTAGTAACAAGTTATGTATACAAAACCCCAACATACCGACTATAATTGTAGATTTACAAATACTCAATCACTGCGAATTGTAATTTAAATAATTGAGATTTTGTAAAAACAGTTTACAAAAAGAAGGATTAACTCACATTGCTATTTTAGATATTTCCTTGTTATTTCCTGGTTATAATCTATTAAATTAAACAATGCACACGCGTTAGTATAATAACCCAATTTACATTAGCTATACCCTCCCCGAGACAGAACTCAAACGACTGAGTCAGGCAGAGCCTTGACATGCGCTACGGAGCACTAGATAGATCGGGCAGCGTAACTAATACGTAACTGGGGGTTATAATACTTACATCGAGGCAGAGCATCGCTATCTAGTGGGTAAAAATACCCGAGTATTACTTCTATTAATTCAGAATTTGAGAGAGAAAGTTGATTTTGAGCGATATGGAAACTGAAGCCGATGGCCTCTATTTATAGGGCCTGATCGACACTTTCTCGCGCCCCGCGAGAGATGAAGACAAGGTCTTCACGCCCCGCGAGCTAGGCTGGCTAGGGCCTAGCCTTGGCAAGTCACGAGCTAGCTTCACCACGCGTTGGGCCATTTGGCATCACGAGAGTCAGGCTGGTGGCATCAGGTCGCGGCCCGCGACAACTTATCTCAAGGGGATCGCACCCCGCAAGCGCCCCTAATTCTTATTTTATTTGATTTTTGTTAAATTAAAGGTATTTCAGGGCCGTTTTTCGTATACGGGGTGTATTTTAGGACATATATGGATGTTATAGGGATTTTAGGAGAGTTGTTAACACTCTACACAGCCTTTCTCCCCGCCAGCGCCCCCGAATTCTTATTTTATTTGAACAGCCGTCCGACCCTAACACTCTATACCGCCTTTCTTCTCTTCACCTATAAATACCCCTCCTGTTACATCAACTGTTCATTGATGTGACAGCTTTTCTCTCGATTTCTCGCGATTCTTGTAAGTTTTCATTCTAAATCTCGTACTTTCATCATCAACACACACTTTCTCATCATCTTCACTATCAAATCTTACTTTTTAACCATGAAATCGCCTGATTTGGGGCTGTTAAAGGGTGACGTCATCACGCGTTCATATGAACACCGGAGGGTGACCTCATCTCAGCAAGAACGGTTCGTATCTAACAGATTTCTACATGATTTCACAATGATTTCATCTAAATCTAAACATTTTCAAAGTATTTCAAACTTTTCTTCAACATTCTTCACTTTTACTCGAAAATCGATGAAATCCAGACTCGTTCGGGTGTTCTACTCATTCTCTAGTAGAGAACCGGACTAAGAATGGATTTCTACTGAGGAGACGACCGATTCACGGGTTAAACATGAAACTTCATCTTGAACAGTTGAACCTGATCGAACGGGGTGATTCCCGTCCGGTCGGATGAGTTGGACTTGATGTGATTTCCGTTGTTTGACACGTCGTCATGCCGTCTCGGTCAAACCGCAAACTTTCTAACTTAATTTAATTTCCAAGGTTTTCAAACAAAACAGTCGCTCAAATGAATAGTCGTCCGATCGGACGACCATCAGATCGAACGACTATTCGACCAGGTAATTGTAACTTTCAACACTTAAACAATTTTCAAAACTTCAAAGAATATCAGTTTCCACTCGAACCATCATCCGATCGAACGGCCATCCGTCCGGATGACCATCCGACCGGATGACCTGATATATAGAGATATTTCTCACTTTTTAAAATGCTACAACTAAAACTTCAAAGTTCAAACACTCACAAACACAACGAACAACCCCCGACCGAATGGTCATCCGTCCGGACGGTCTTCCGATCGGATCACTGTCCGCACACTCGTTTCCCCAACGCACTGTTTAACCCCCGACCGAATTATCGTTCTCTGGTCAGGCTAATCTCTCAAGCGCTCCCTTCAATCCAAGACTGTGTTTATTTACTAAACACGATCTGTGAGTATACTCGATTCCTTTTTGCTTAACGCACTTTTGGGGGTTACATACATTATCAATATCAAATCACATCGAACACACAACGCAACACTTTTATACGCTAACCGCTCTCGCATGTTATACGTGTTATTCGATGAATGCTAGTATGTTATGTTTACACGGTGATTGTTGCCTGACACCTTAGTAACGATAATACTATAGTTTGGACTCAGCACCTATCGTGGATAGGGTTGTTAAGGGCTTTACTTCACGTATGACAGTGGTGATATGTGTTCCGTATTCTACAACTCGCAGTCACGTCTGTGCATATTTCATTGTCGATAGCTTACTTACTTCACATTTCTACGTGTTACATGTTGGTTATGCGTAAATCGCTTTCACTATACTATATACTATTAAACTTATATGCTCACCTTTACACTCTATGTATTGACTTTATTTTAACGTATGTGACAGGTGTTTAGGATGATACGCTATGACCTGCTTTTGTGGAATCAAGCTAGGGGAGTCTAGAAACAAACTAAATAAAATCTGAGTTGTTGGGACAATTATTTGTCTTTGAGAACTATGTCTGTAATAACTGTTTTACTTTATATGTTATGGTATGGTATGGGACATGACGTTAAATATTTGGTAATTATAGTTGTTATGGATTCTCCTGGACAATTTGTTTCGCTCAGTGCTGCGCCCCGATGGTTCCGCCATCGGTTGGGGTGTGACAGTAATAGCAGGAAACAACTATATTCCGTTTGTACGGGGGGCGGAATACCCACAAACCAAAAGTTTTTCAAACCCACACCAGATAGAAAAATGACATGACAAGGTCCCGCATTTTGCCAAAAGATCTCTTTGGAGTTATTGCTAAATATGAGAGGGTCTGTAATAAAACCAAATACGTATACCTTTTCTAGTGTTCTTAAAGCTTGCTTTAGATTAGGTCTTCAAGATTTAAATCAATAGTTTCACTCCATTTTGATAAAGCCAGACATAAATTGGATACATTTTTGTATTGTGGGCTCATAGACATATTCTAAACGTGGTGGAATGGAAGATGCTACACGGGCATATCACTACTAGAAAATAAGGTATTTGCTACCACATTTTCGGTCGCAAAACGGTAGCAATTGCTCTTTTGCCACCGTGCCACCGTTTTGCCACCAAAAACTCGGTGGCAAAAACACACGTAGCAAATGCCCTATTGCCACCTATTTGCTACCGTTTTATTTTTTGCTACCATTTTGCTACCGTTAATTTGCTACTGTTTTGCTACCGCTTTTTGTCACCGTTTTGCTACCGTTATTTTGCCACCTTTTTGCTACCGCTTTTTGTCACCGTTTTGCTACCACATTTTGTTTTGCCACCGTGTTGCTACTGCTATTTTGCCACCTTTTTGCTACCACTTTGTCACATTTTACCACCGTGTTGCTACCATTTATGGTATTACATTCTATAAATTGGCTATTCCATTTCATAAAAACATAACAATTTATAACTTGTTGCCATTCGATTAAAACGCAAAAATTTATACATCCAACGTTCCTCGTAATAAATATCCAAATCAAAACATCAAATAACTAAAATTAAATTTTCCAAATCCAAATATCCAAACTAAAAGCTTGTGTTTCTATAAGGGTGGGATTTCTTTCAAGAATAGATTCTTCTTTAAACCTGAGCTTGCAAGATAACTCTCATTTACTGTGAAAACATGCATCAATCCATGATGATCACAATATACCTTTCCTAAAATGAGATTATAAATGGCGATGGTAACCTGATAACCATACATAAGCAAATATTAGATTAACTCAAAAACTGTGAAAGAATAAATAAAAGGAGAAATATTTAAGGGTCAAAACACTTGTAGCTTCAACTACTTAGAAAACCTCACCCTCATCAAATTCAAGGGTCAAACCTCCCAGCAACCAGTTCACAATGGCAAGCTATTAGGGTGGGATGGTGACTGACCTGTCAAGTTACCTACTAAACTCACATGTATCCTTTCATAACCACTTGTAGCTAATTTTAAAATCCACTGATCCTATTCTGCCTCAATTTTTGGGTTTACCTAAATTTTGTTCTTTTCTGCTAAATCATCGAGGACTCCATAAGAAGAAAAATGCACGTATGTTTACTTCAAATATGCCAACCGTGTCGCATAAATGAATATCTTGCTAAGCTAGTCTCATACCTGTGTCTGGTAATCCCATATGTAGACTGTCCCCGAATACAAACTTGTTAGAATCCTGTAAAAAAACAAAAGCACCATTACAATTAATACAAGTAAACACGTAATTACTAGCCAATTATCGTCCCTCCGCCTAAGGTGATTGCAGCTATTAGTTAAAAGAGCTACAGATCAATGTATATCTACTTCATAATAAAAAAAACACCAGTAACCTAGATAAATTCAGTTACAATGAGTAAGAGTAAAATTACCATGGCTCCGTCGGATGCAGATCCACCGATTTTACTCTTTCGGATCTTTGAGCGAGTTTCCTCTGCCAAAACCACTCATAATTAGCATAAGTAACTAACTATAACTATTTACTTAAATACTTTATAACAAAAACAACAATATTGACATGATCCAGCGTCAAATGAGCAAAGGAGGTTAGTTCTACTTCATATTGGATACACTATTGAGTATATAGTCTATTCATATTTTTACTACATGTTTTTATTTTAAAAACGATGAGTATATAGCCCACGTTTTTAAGAACTGGTAAAATTCAATAGCTATACTAAAAATAATGGCCTAAATTGAATAGTTGTGATTTTCCCATATTTGAATTGTCATTTGAACATGCAACCAACCATATTGTTGGATCGAATTTCAAGTTCTTTATTTTTTTCAAATTTTTATTCTAAAAACTCATTTTCTAACTTAGTTATTTTTAAATTAGTTATACATATTCTTTTTTAATGTTTAATATAGTTATTAGTTATAACGTTTATCTTTTTCTTTAAACTTTTGAAAACATTCATTAATAGCGTATAAAAAACTTTATCAATGGCGCCATTCCCGCCAACCTGTTCAGCTTACTGAACGTCACCAATATCGAGTTCGATGACAACCACCTCACCGGCGAACTTCCTCAAACAATGTCCAGCCACTTTCACAGCTTTTTCCACAGCGGCTTCAATGTCCTCCTCCTCTGTCTCCAAGCAGAACACCAGCCCCGTACCACTAGCCTTAACACTGCTGCGTATAATATATGAAGAAAAAAGATGAAATATGTACTATACGAGGCCTAAATTACATAAAAAACGAATTAAATATTTTCAAGGATGATAAGCATATGAAAACAACAAATTGTTAAAGAAAACAGTTATCATACAACCAGAACAGCAAATATAGTGCAAGTATTGTTTAAAAATGACTGAAAATTAGTAAGAGAAACGTTATTTGGAGTAGAAAATCGTATAAAAATGAACATGTGTTGTGATATAACGTGAAGCAATAGCAGCAAAAGCGTAACCGCTAAAAACTACAACGAACAGCTATTTTATACGGATCCAAACAACAAATCGCCAACAAAACAGTTATTATACAACTGGAACAACAAATGTAATGCAAGTTATAAATAACAAGAAGAAAAATGACTAAAAACTAGCATGATAAACTTTATTTAGTGTACAAAATCGTATAAAAACAAAGAATATATGTAGTGGGATACTTTGAAGCAATAACACAAGCAAATCATCACGTTCAGACAGTAAAATCGTAACAAAACCACTAAAAACTACAAAGAAAAGCTGTTTTATATAGATCTTAACTATTTTATACAACGAGAACAACAAATGTAGTGCAGGTTATGAAACCAGAAGAAAATGACTGAAAATGAGCATGTGAAACGTAAATTAGGGCAGAAAATCGTATAAAAACAAAGAACATATGCAGTGTTACATTACAAAGCAATAGTACAAGCAAATCATCAAGTTCAGGCAGCAAAATCATAACAAAAACGTAACAAAACCGCTAAAACCTAAAACTAACAGCTATTTCACAAAGATCTAAGCAAACGAACAAAATATCAAGCATATAACACGATTAAATCATCAAAAAACCGAGAAAGAATGCTTACGGAGTTGTGGAGTCATCAGCGAGATCAGAAATCAGAATCGTAGACGAACAGAGCTTGATCTCAACGGAGAGAAGCAGCGGAAGCTCCTAATCGGCTTTCCTCTTCGGATTACTTACACGATTCACCTCCTCAGCTCCGAACGCCGCCTTGTAGAATGCAACGGCGTCGTTCACCTTTGAGGCTTCCACAAACACCTGCGGTTTTAGTGTTGTGAACGTCACTGGATGTGCTGTCGGAGCTGCTCCGTTTGTCACTGATGATATTGGTGTCAATTTCATTGCATTTGGCATAAAAAACAGCCAAATTTAACAGTTAACCTATGTTCCTACTTCCCTATGGCAAGGTGGAATATATTGCAATATGATTTTACTACTATTTCTAATAAATTAGCTAAAACAACAAGTAAATCAACGTAAATCTAAGTTCTATGAGCAGCTAGGGCATCAAACTATCACATCTCATCAACAAAAAAATTCATCATTAATATTACCCTCGAGTATAACCTAATTCAACCTAATATTCACTAGATCCATAAAACAAACACAAAATCAAACTACAACTAAATCAAAGCATAACATTATCATCAAAAACCCGTAGAACATAAAAATCAACAAAATCCGAACCTGAATCTGAACAAAAACAATGAATAGACTACACAAAGCTCTGTTCCGTACGAGCGATTGATCTTCGATAGATCTGTAGTGGATCGATTGATATCGTAGGAGCGATTGATCTGTAGCGGAGCGACTGATCTTCGATTGATTAAGTCATTCACCACTCTTAATCGATTGAGAAATATCGCCGTCGGAGTGCTGATCCGGAATAGATTAAGTCATTCACAGCTCTGAATCGATTGAGTTCTGCTCCTGAATCTTTTGACCGAACGGATGAATCGATGAATCTAGGGTTTAGATTGACAGAGGAATCGATGAATCTAGGGTTTAGATTGACGGATGAATCGATGAATCTAGGTTTAGATTTGATTAAAGATTCAATTGAAGTTTGAACTTTGAGGAGATGAAGAGACGAATCTAGGGTTTACGATTTTGTCGAGATGAGGAGATGAATCAGAGATATGAGCCATGAGCGTGATGTTTAATCGGGGCAATTTCATTGTTGACACCACTAATACGGTGGCAATTCGATGTATTTTTGCCACTAACAAAAAACTACAAGTACCCCGTGTAAAGTTGTGCCTTATTTTGCTACCGTTTTTTTTGGTGGCAAATAGTGGTGGCAGTTGCCTTATTTTGTAGTAGTGTATAACATAATGCCAACAAAAGAATTGATTGTATTTAACGCACTGTTGTGTGGATACTTACATAACAACAATGGCTTTGAAGCTTTGTCACTTTTTGTAGAGGACCATACATATGGCATATGATTAAATGAGAGGTGAGTGGTTGTGGTGGCAGGTGGTTGGGTCGTGAATCGTGATGGTGGTGGTGGTGGCGGCAACTTGGATAAAAAGGGGAATTGGGTGGCAAATGATCTAGGGTTTGGGATATTTAATTTGGGGGAAAATAAAGGGGTTAGTGGGAAAAGACATATTTGCCCTCATGTGAGATGCACATATCATTTAACAGAAAATATTAACTAGGTTAGGCTTAAAGAACATAACGTGCAAGATTTGTAAACATAAAGTACAAATCTCATCAATTTTAAAGGCAAAGGACACCGTCTAAAATTTGATATAAACATAACTGACAAAACGTGTAATTCACCCTAATAAAAAATTTCATATCTTAAAAAAACCATGTGTATTGCACATGTTGAATAACCGTGTATTACACATGTTGAATAAAATGTAATTTAATTGGTTAACAGATATAGTCATCGAAACATTTCTTTAAAGATGAATCTTAGTGTACTATTTACTAATTATAACATTATACTTTGTTTTGTTTATTTATAATTAAGTTAAAACACATGTATTATACGAGGTTGGATCAATAAAATATTAAATTAAATAGTTATTAATAAGGGAAAAAATTACACCGTTGGTCCTTGTGGTCTCTACCAAATTTCAATCTTGGGTGCTAACAGTTTTTTATTGCAAAATCAGGTGTTAACGTTCTAATTTATCACAATGTGAGTACTAATGCCAAACCTTGTCACAATGTTGAGTAATAATGTCAAACCTTGTTAACTTTTTTAATAAGTCTTACTAAAATGACTAAAATGCCCTTTAATAATTAAGTTTTTAGTCATTATGTAAAACTTAGAAATCGCAGGGAATATATGTGTTAAATAACCAAACTTGTTAAATCAAACAAAAAGAAAGCCTGCCTTTCACGGGGTCTTCTCCGGCAAAGTTGTCGGATTCCGACCATATCGGATCCGTAAAAATTGTCTGTTTAACTCGTTTTTTTCGTTAATATTTATCTCCATCATAATCAAAACTAACAACTGGTTTGTGTCACGTATAAATCCGCTAGCCCGTTTGACTCTGAAATTTCCATCATCATCTCGATACGTTATATCTTCAATTCGAGTATAAATATACTTCTCTTGACCCGATGCGACCTCATTCCCACACAATTTCACAACCAATTTCATCTCTACAACTGATCGGAGCTGTGTTGGCATATCGGAACTTCAGCGATGCAATTCTTGTACATAACATCACAAACTGGTACGAACATTACATGTTATTTGTTCGTTTTATCATACAAAAGCAAAGCCCCATATTCATTTCAAGTTACAAAACTGTTATATTCTTAGAATGGAAATTTGTTTGTTATTTTTATAAATCTTAACTTAGTTTATTATTTTGATTAAGTTAAAAAGTTTATTTAACTAGCATATTATTTATAAATCTTATAAATAATAAACTTCAAATCCATTTAATTTTATAAAAAATATAAATAAAACAGAAAACATTACTTTAAATTATTTTAGTCAAATACAATTAACCAAAAAAAGACCCTCTAGTTATTAAAGGGCACTTTAGTCATTTTAGTAAGACTTAACAAAAAGGTTAACAAGGTTTGGCTTTAGTACTTAACATTGTGACAAAGTTTGGCCTTAGTACTCAACATTGTGACAAATTAAAATGTTAATATCTGATTTTGCAACAAAAATTTATTAGTACTCGGCATTGAAATTTGGCAAAAACCATAAGAACTAACGGTGTAATTTTTTCTTAATAAGGGGTAATAATAAAGGAAATAGTGGAAATAAATAACATAGAAACGGGAAAATTTAGATTTGGTATTATTAAAAAGTTTATTATTATTTATTAATTAATTAACTAATATAAGAGAAATGATTAGAAAGCATCGGATGTTAACATGTGTTAAAAAAAGATTTCATATAAGAAGATTTTTATATATAGCGAGGCAAAATACACATGTACCCAAAGCCTTTTAAGCTTTATATGAACGGGAAGATTACTAAAGTCTGTTTGGTTTATAATTTTTTTTAAAGTAAAGGAAAAAAATAAGCAAAACAGATGAAAGAAAAAAAAACATTAAAAGAAATCAACTAAACCCAAAATAAAAAGGGCAATAGTAAAAGGGGTACAGCAAGAAAAAATAAAAGAAAATTTTACGTATTAATTATTAAAAAAATTAAAATAAAATATAAGTAAAATTTTGAGGTTAAAGAAGGGAATGTCATGTGACATTAATTAGAAACAAATGTAATATTATACACTTAGTAATCTAAAAGTTGTGTCTTTAAAAACATGTATATTGTGCGAGATGTATAAAATATAATGTAATCTTTTAACACGTTTCTTGCCGTCCAAGCACATTAAATATTTGAATTTAGAAACTACTCATAAAAAACAATTATCATCATTAGTTTTTGTTTTTTTTTTATATTTTAACTAACATAATTTTGACCTTGATCTAAATTTATTTAAAAGATTAATAATTAATTTCATATTTAAAATTTGTTTTACATTGGTATTTTGGATTATGATTTTTGATAATCGGTATTTTAGTTTAGGAATAATGGATTTTAATAATCCTAACTATTAGTTGTTGGCCGATAACGGTTCCAACTTAAAAAATAACCAGTGGTCGTCCCACCTTTTCATATATTGTAAATCAATGGAACTTTACTAAACCGAAAAGGATAAGAGGATAAAAAGAAATTAAGGTTCTTTAGTAAAAGTCCATTAGTTTACAATATGTGGAAAGCTTGGACCACCACTAGTTATTTTTTAAGTTGGGATAATTGTCCACCAACGGCTAATAGTGTGAATTATTAAAATCCATTATTTCTTTAGTTTATGATTTTTGATGAATTGATTTCATTAATGATTACAGAGCCCAAAATCAAATTCGTATAGTAACAATGTATTGTCACCATTACATTATTTGGATTGATATTCATGATTAGATTTTAACTTCAAATAAAATTTTAATGGAAAGATAATTGTTTTTATTTTTATAAATTTGAGAACATTTATAGGAATAAAATCGTTTGTTATATTCTTATCATTAATTAATATCTATATTAATTAATATCTACATATAATGATGATCTTTAATTTAATATTTTGGTTATTTTTAATTATAAAAAAATATTTATAATTAGGTAGGAGAAAGAGGCGGGAAAACAGTAAAATAGATAGCTCCAATGAGTGACACGTGTCCCCAATAGGTTTCTTTTATTATATGTATAGATTTGCAACATACTTGTGTTGTTACTGGTTGTACTCCACGTCTCATTGTTTTATTGTACATGTTACGTTTATACGTTTGGCTTTCCAAGTTGTTTTGTTTAGTGTGTATTCAAGTGTGGGTTTTTATGGCTTTTGATTTCACTTTGAAGTTCCACTTTCTCTCTACAATCGACGAAATCTATCCACCTCTTTTACATTCGCCGCCTGCAACATACTTGTGGGTCTTCGTATGAGAGAGTCTTCGGATGGTTGTGACCTAGTGAGGGAGGAGATGCCTTCTTGCTGCCGTCGAGATGTAGAAAGGAAAGAGGGAATAGGGTTTGTCACTTGAGTAACTTACAAGATTATGGGAGCTACAAAGCATGGTATGCGGCCCCTTATACAAACCGGCCAAGATCATGGGCTTTGGAGAGTTTGGTTGCGAATTTAAGGTCGTGTCCCGCAACCACAAGGTTGCGACTCGGAATCGAGAGCGGGGTAAAGTTTAAGCTTTTATAACATATAAACACATACCCACATAGCATAAAGAAACACACTTACTAGATGTGCGGCTGCCCTAGTCGTCCAAACGACATAGCATGCACCTAGTTGCAACATGGAGGAGAACGTGAAATGTAACGGTACAAGCTAGGTGTTACAAGATCAAGCGACGCCACCTTTAAAAGTACAAGTTGTCACATCATCACCAACTTGAAAGAAATTTCGACCTGAAATTTGATAAGCAGTCTCATGAAAGTGAAGTGACAGACCAGGATGACCGTGAATTTCCCCGGGTGCTACATCATCCCCAACTTGAAAGGGCATTTCGTCCCGAAATTCGCCAGTTGCATCAGGATTCAATTCAACAGATTCAAACAGGTTAGGGTACTTGAGCTTCATCTGGTCCTCGCATTCCCACGTGAACTCCGGTCCACGTCTTGAGTTCCAACGAACTCTCGTAATTGGAATTCGACTGTGGTTACGAACCTTAACTCCCCGATCCATTATCTCAATAGGTTCATCAACAAACCGCAACTTATCTTTGATCTTTAGTTCTTGTAATGGTACCATAGGTGTTTCATCAGACAAACACTTCTTTTAGGCTTGAGACATGAAAGACATCGTGAATGTTACTCAATTCGTCGGGTAACTCGAGTTTGTAAGCCACGTCACTGATTCTTTCCAGAATTTGAATGGCCCAACGTAACGTGGATTATGCTTTCCACGCTTCCCAAAGCGCACCACACCCTTCCACGGTGAGACTTTCAACATGACACGAGTGCCTACTGCGAGTTCTAAGGGTTTCCTACGCCTATCAGCGTTGCTTTTCTAGCAATCACGTGTTGCCGCCATACGGTTTCTGATCTGAACAATCTTCTCAGGAGTTTCGAGTACAAATTTCTGGACCTGTGATTAGGCTGTCACCCACCTCAGCCCAACAAAGAGGAGGTCGGCATTGCCGTCCATACAATGCCTCGAACGGAGCTGCCTAAATCCTGGAATGGCAACTGTTGTTGTAGGAAAAATCTACCAAAGGTAAATGTCTTTCTCAACCTTTACAACAGTCAATCACACATGCTCGCGGCATGTATTTGAGTGTCTGGATGGTTCGTTCTCTTTGACCATCCGTCTGAGGGTGATAAGCAGTGCTCATGTCAAGACATGAGCCAAGCGATTTGTGCATCGCCTGCCACAAATCAGATATAAAACGTGGATCTCGATCAGAGATGATAGAAGTGGGCACTCCGTGTCTAGAAACCACTTCCTTCAAATAAATACCAACAAGTTGTGAGAACTTGTCAGTTTCCTTGATTTCTAGGAAGTGTGCAGATTTCGTGAGACGATCAACAATCACCTAGATGGTGTCGTTCCCGCTTTGAGTTCTTGGCAGCCCGGTGACAAAGTTCATGGCAATTTGTTCCTATTTCCACATGGGTATTTCTGGTTGTTGAAGCAAATCGGACGGTTTTTGGTATTCTACCTTGACTTTCGCACAAGTCAAGCACTTGCTCACAGACATCGCTATGTGGCCTTTCATCTTCGGCCACCAGTATAGGACTTTTAGGTCCTGATACATCTTATCAGAACCCAGATGAACAGAGTAACGAGACTTGTGTGCTTCGTCCATCACAAGTTCTCTAAGGTTTCCATACAAAGGGACCCATATTCGCTCCATGAAGTAGCGAATACCGTCAGATTTTTTTACAAGTTGTTTCTCCAAGCCTCGCATGGCTTCGGCCTTAATTTTCTCATCCTTCAGCGCTTCAGCCTGGGCAGAATGAATCTGATCAGGTAGATTAGAATGGATGGTGAGCTGCAAAGCTCGAACTCGTTTAGGATTCGTTTCCTTGCGACTAAGGGTATCAGCTACAACGTTAGCTTTGCTTGG
>JARYGA010054376.1:0-65242 GCA_030545235.1 Helianthus tuberosus | reverse complement strand
GGGATCGTGAATTCAATCTAACACGTTCTTATTAATAATTAAAACAAATTGTTATCAATAGCGGCAAAAGTATTAAGTTAGATAATCATGAACACAATCTTATCAAAAGTTCAAAAATACGAGAACACCAAGAATTTAGAATCGCGGTAACTCAAGTGATAACAACACTAGTTATAGATTTGTAGTCATGGGTAAAAGTTAGCTAACTAATCTTTTTGAAATACAAAAACTGAAAAATATATTTGACGATGAGGGTCCCCTCTTTGGTTCCTCGTCTAAGCTCACTCCCTTAAAATGTTAAAAACCCTAAAAATCTTACAAAGTCTACACCGGGGTGAAATCCTAGAGGATTAGCTGCTCATGGTGAATGCAGCTCGAACACCGGATGATGAACGCGAAGAATAGACATGACCTTGACCTTGATCTTGAGTCTTGGAATGATTGGTGGAAAGTTAGGGTTAGGGTTTGGAATGGTGTTATGATAATGATTGGTGATGATAATGAAAATGGGTTTATGGATTGGATGATTGTGTAATGATTTTGGGTTGGTTGGATCAATAATGATGATAGATGATGATTGTGTGGGTGTTTTGCAAAGTGTTTTGGCTCCAAGAACAAGTTGTAACTTCAATTCACGTTCAAAACTCATAATATATAAAAAATTCTCGATCAAACAAGTCAAAAGGGGGAAGTCGATGTTAGAATTTACATCGCCCATCGGCGACGCAATGCGTGGGTTAATGTTGATTTTTCCACCTCAAAACAACATCCGAAAATAATATTGAATATTTACAAATTACTTCAAATGAAAATGGCAAAGATACCATTGTAGAAAAGCTAAAAGCTTTATCATCTGGATTATATTGTACAAATATTGCTCCTATTGACGCATACATGGTGGTGAGTAACCATATGTTACTAGATAAAGACACATTCACAATATGGCATGACCGACTAGGTCACCCATGTAACATAATGATGAGGCGAATAATTAAGAACGCGGATGGGCACCCTCTTAAAAATTTAAAAGTCTTACAATCAAAAGATTTATTATGTGCGGCATGCTCTCTAGGCAAACTCATTACTCGACCCTCACCAACTAAATTGACACAAGAAAACCCCTCATTTTTTGAAAGAATCTAAGGGGACATCTGTGGGCCTATACATCCTCCTTGTGGTCCATTTCGCTATTTCTTAGTCTTAATTGATGCCTCATCGCGATGGTCACACGTGAGACTTTTAGCTACCCGAAATGTAGTGTTTGCCCGACTATTAGCGCAAATCATACAGTTGAGAGCTCATTTCCCTGAAAATCCAATTAAAACCATACGAGTGGATAATGCAGGAGAATTCACATCCCAAGCTTTTAACGATTATTGTATGTCGATTGGGATAAAGGTTGAACATCCAGTAGCTCATGTTCATACACAAAATGGTTTAGCTGAATCATTAATTAAACGATTAAAAATAATCGCTAGACCTCTCCTGATGAGATGCAAATTGCCATCTTCTGCATGGGGACATGCTATTTTACACGCTGCTGCACTAATCCGATTAAGACCAACTACCGATCATGAATATTCCCCATTACAACTGGTCTCCGGAAGAGAACCAAATCTGTCCCACCTCAAAATATTTGGTTGTGCGGTATATGTACCGATATCGCCACCACAACGTACCATAATGGGACCACAAAGAAGACTGGGCATTTACATTGGTTTTAATTCCCCTTCTATTATTAAATATTTAGAACCATTAATGGGTGACATGTTTACAGCACGCTTTGCTGACTGTCAGTTTAATGAAAGACTGGTAACACAAGAGTTAACATGGAATGCATCATCGTTATCAAATCTCGACCCCCGAAGTGGTCAATGTGAATCTAAAGTCCAAAAGATTATCCATTTGCAAAGAATCGCAAATGAATTACCAGATGCATTCATAGACACAAATAGGGTGACAAAGTCACATATACCAGCATCAAATGCACCTGCTCGAATTGAAGCAATCCCAGAAGCGATTACCATACAAAGAAAGCGTGGGAGACCAATAGGTTCCAAAGATAAGAACCCACGTAAACAGAAAAAGCAGAATAAATCAGTTGGTAAAAACTTAGTAAATGAGACCCTAGAAGAGGTAAATGTCCCAGAAGAGACAAATATAATTCCAGAGGAAAATGAAAATCCAGAAGACGCACTGGTACCAAACGAAAACGAGATCTCTATCAATTATGTACAAAATAGTACAATATGGAACCGAAATGAAACACGTGTTAATGATATATTTGCATATGCTATAGCAACAGATGTAATCAATGAAAATGATTACATACCTAAAACTCTAGAAGAGTGCATGCACAGAATTGATTGGCCAAAATGGCAAGAGGCAGTAAAGGCTGAGTTAGATTCGCTTGAAAAGCGAAATGTTTTCGGACCTGTAGTCCGAACACCCATAGACGTCAAACCATTAGGTTATAAATGGGTGTTTGCTATAAAAAGAAATGAAAAGAATGAGATTGTACGATACAAGGCACGTCTTGTAGCACAAGGGTTTTCCCAAATCCCAGGAGTTGATTATGAGGAAACGTATTCCCCTGTAGTGGATGCGATAACCCTTAGATTTCTAATTGGCCTTGCAATCTCAGAAGGACTTCAAATGAGACTTATGGATGTCGTCACTGCATACTTGTACGGGACACTTGAAAATGACATCTACATGAAAATACCTAAAGGGTTAAAAATGCCCGAAGCATTAAAATAAATACCTCGAGACATGTGTGCTATAAAGCTAAAAAGATCTTTATATGGTCTTAAACAATCTGGCCGCATGTGGTACAATCGGCTCAGTGAATATCCTGAAAAAAAAGGATACAAGTCTGATATAATCAGTCCATGTGTTTTTATAAAAAGATCACTCTCAAAATTCACTACTGTAGCAGTCTACGTTGATGATATAAACATCATCGGAGCTCCTAAAGAGATAGAAAAAATTGCTAATATATTAAAGAGAGAATTTGAGATGAAAGACCTTGGCACAACAACATGATGTCTCGGCCTACAGTTTGAGCATTTACGAAACGGTACATTCGTCCATCAGTCAAACTACATCCAGAAGATGTTAGTACGTTTTAATATGGACAAAGCTCATCCGTTTAGCATACCCATGGTTGTCCGACCGCTAGATCCTCAAAAGGATCCTTACCTCCCTCAAGAAGAAGGCGAAGAAGTACTTGGTCCAGAAGTACCGTACTTAAGTGTGATCAGTGCTCTTATGTATCTTGCAAATAACACGAGACCCGATATTGCATTCTCGGTACATGTACTAGCAAGATATAGTTCAAACCCAACACGTAGACACTGGAATGGAATAAAACACATATTCCGATATATTTGCGGGACACAAGACTTAGGTCTTTTCTACCAGAAAGATCAAAAGTCCCAGCTTGTTGGGTATGCTGATGCTGGATATCTATCAGATCCACATAAAGCAAAATCTCAAACAGGTTATGTATTCACATATGGTCGCACAGCAATTTCTTGGAAGTCAACTAAGCAAACACTTACAACAACGTCATCAAATCATGCCGAACTAATTGCACTATATGAAGCTGGTCGAGAATGCGTGTGGTTGAGATCAATGATTACTCACATACAAGAAGCATGTGGATTAGAACATATCAAGAAGGAGCCGACGATTATTTATGAAGACAATGCTTCTTGCATAGCTCAGATCAAAGAAGGTTACATTAAGGGTGATCGAACAAAGCACATTTCACCAAAATTCTTCTCAACATATGACTTGCAGAAATGAGGGGAAATTGATGTTTGCCAAATCAAGTCAAGTGAAAATTTAGCTGACCTATTCACAAAATCTTTGCCAAGAAACAGTTTCGAGCAACTATCACACAAGATCGGTTTCCGTAGATTGAAAGGTGTTTTTTGAATTCAGAGGGAGAATTATACAAGCTGTACTCTTTTTCTTGATTAAGTTTTGTCCCATTGGGTTTTCTTAGTAAGGTTTTTAACAAGGCAACATAACTGGTCCTGCACTATTAGTTTATCTCATAGGACCTGAAGTATCGTTTTAACATCATCCTGAAGCATGATGTTAACAGTGTATAATGAACAAGTAATGTATATCTGAGGGGGAGTGTTATGAATCAGATATACATACATAATACTCCTTATGGGTTTATCTCCCACTGACCGTTTTGGCTTCACAATAAATGTTTGGCAGTTACATTGACTATAATATAAATATACATGTACTCTTGATACAAATGTCTAGGAGACATAGAGTGAATATGAAATACTTTCTCTGAATAGATTATACAGAATTTTACCATTGTTTTAAATCACTCTTAACATTTTTTTTTAGAGAAATTAATAATTTTAGAGCTAAAGTATGTGAAAATACTTATAAATTAACAAACGTATTCATTCATGCCATTGTCAATTTACAAAGAAAACGTGTTCGAGGGCAGTATCGAAACTTTGAACGACACCCGCGGAAACACAAATCCAAGTGCCACGCTGGCAATCCCCGTGAGTCCAAGCGCACCAATCAAAATCACACCTTTCTCACTACAAATACAAAACCAGATCGCATCACACTACATCATCACCCAAACCAAACCACATTTTCCCCAAATCGAATTGAATAGCAAAATGGCGGGAAAATCAAAATCCGATGCAGAAGCAAAGAAAGGCGGTAGAGGCAAACCAAAGGCTTCAAAGTCCGTTTCAAGATCTTCGAAAGCCGGTCTTCAGTTCCCCGTCGGTAGAATCGCTAGGTTTCTAAAGGCCGGACGTTATGCACAACGTGTCGGCGCCGGAGCTCCGGTCTACCTCTCCGCCGTTCTCGAGTATCTGGCCGCTGAGGTATTTTCAATTTGTGTTTTTGTTTGATTTGACAAAAGTTAGGGTTTGTGTTTGATCAATGGAGTTTGTTGTTGTAGGTGTTGGAGTTGGCTGGAAATGCAGCGAGGGACAACAAGAAGAGCAGAGTAGTTCCAAGGCACATACAGTTAGCGGTGAGGAATGATGAAGAGTTGAGTAAACTGTTGGGATCTGTGACGATTGCAAACGGTGGGGTTCTTCCGAATATTAATTCCACTTTGCTTCCGAAGAAAGCAGGGAAGGACAAGGGGGATATCGGCTCTGCTTCACAAGAGTTTTAAGTAATATGGATATATGGTTTCATGTATGATATGGTTTTTGTTATAGAGTGTTGGTGTTTGGGGTTGTAGGATGAATGCATTTTTATTATAATAGTTTTTTTGTTTGTTTGCAAGTTTCATTCTCTCCAATTGATCATCTTCCGATACATTGCATCATGCTATTACACTTACTTTGATTGTGATGAACATGCAATCATGATTATAGTTTATTGACCTTGTGTTTATTTGATTAAGTTTTTTTTTAATGTTTCTTGATCTTAGTTGCATTGATCTAGAGTTGGTCTGTTTTTGATCATTGCGTAGTTCAAGATGGTTATCCCATATTGTGCTTCATATAACACCTTTCATTTCTCCGGATGGTCAGTGTTACATCCCAAATTTGATCCTCAACGGACTTCAATTGTTGCCTTTGTATACCACAAATGAACTCATGAAATTGATGTTGTTGGCCTCTTGTTTGCTTTTCCATTGTTACTTTGCGTAAGTCATCGCTTGAAAGGGTAAATTGTGCTTATGAAAGGCAATGTTGTAAAAGTCCGACTCCAAATACTCCTTGAGTACTCCGAGTACTCCCAACTTCCCACTCGACCGACTAGGGAGAGCATAGCGACTTCTGCAACACTGAACTGAAAGGAAATTGAGTCTAAAACAGAACATGCTTCTTTCAAACCGGTTGATATGTACCAGGTTAGGCAATGTCCCCACAACTAGTAAGTGTTGAATTCAAATAAAACAGATAGAGATGAGTTTCACTACTCAAGCTTCATGTAAGGCGATCAAGATACAATCACACCACTTGGATCGCTTTTCGTTCCTAAGATCACTACTTGGATCCATGGTTTTATAAAAACCGTTGAGACGTGCGCCTCAAGGTGAAACACCCAAAAAACGATTCTAAGGCACGCCTTATGGGGTTTCTATTGTACGTGTGCCTCATAGGGGCTGGGGCGCTAAAAAGGTTGCGCCTCAGGTGTGCCTCAGGGTTCTGATGTTTGTTTTTGATGTTTTTGACTTTTTATGTCAATTTCAAACAATTTATGAGTGTTTTTGATGATTTTGATGATGAATTTAGTTTGTATTATCTATAAATTATAATAAATCAAAACTATCTTAGGCTACATGGCTTTCTCTTAAGCCATTAATTGTCACGTGTCATTATTATACTCCATATTGTTTTGTTTTAAGAGGGAAAACGCAAGACTTTTGTTGCTCTTTTTTTCTCACAAATTTTAAAGTAATTAGACTTTCCTTTTTGTGTAGATCGTTTCCTTTTGAATGTGATTGCAAATCACAAATCTTAATTAATATTAAATACAATGACCTTTTAAATATAATCTATAATTGAAACTATTATAAACAAACTTGTAAGAATTATATACATATTTTACGCAATCAATATATTTTAAAATGTCTTTTTTGTTTAAATAAATTAATATAATAATTATTACGTTTTGTTTGTTGTTATTATTATTTTTTAATGAAATCGTGAAAGATAACTAAACATCATTTCCATATTTAAAATGTTTGTATATCTTATAAATATATTTTACGCAATCAATATATTTTAAAATGTCTTTTTTGTTTAAATAAATTAATATAATAATTATTACGTTTTGTTTATTGTTATTATTATTTTTTTAATGAAATCGTGAAAGATAACTAAACATCATTTCCATATTTAAAATGTTTGTATATCTTATAAATAAACAACAATTTGATACTTAGCAAATGATTATTAACAAAAGTCAAACACAATCACTATCAAAGGTTTGATTGTACTTAAAAGAATCAGTTTTTGTTTATGATAGTTGTATGTGACACTATCAAGAATAAAAAGAAGAAACAAAGTCAAGTTACTAATATTATATAAAGATGAAAAAGTGTTACAAATAAGATGACAAATGTGGTATACAAGGAAATATTAAAGATTTATAAATGAGTTATATGTTTGTTATTTATCAATGAGGTTGGTGACCCACTAACAAAGGAAAAAGCCTTTAGGTACACTTAGATTTGAAGGTCTTAGATTCAAAACTTCAAGTCCCACATACAATAGAAACAATAAAGAACAAAAAGAACTTTTATATTGTAATTTAACCTTTTCCCATATTTAAAGCATCATTTATTTTTATTATAAAATGAATTATATTGTATATTACATAAAATAAAATATAGGGTAAATTACACTTTTCGTCCTTTATGATTGTAACGGGTTACAATGGATAGCCTTTAACTTCAATAATTACAGTCACAATCTTTTATTTGGAAAATGCATTACACCTTTCATCCTTTAGCACAAACCAGATTAAAATTTTCAGTTAAATATGACATGTGCATTGCACATGAGGGCAATTTGGTCATTTTACCTATTAAATATATATATATATATATATATATATATATATTATAATAAAATAAAAATACTTTAAAACAATTAATTAATTAATTAATTAGTTAATATATGTATATATATTATATAAAATGTGTATGTATGTATGTATTGTTATTTAAACATAACCTACACACACCAACCACGACCATCTGCATCTCCACCATCACCAGTCACCACCCTCCCACCATCGTCCTACCACCACCCCAACCCTTCGACAACCACGAGCACCACCACCAACTTCGCAACAACCGCCCTCACCACCACTTCAACTCATGAAACCTTGCCTTAGATCTGAAACCCTTGTACATCACAACCATCAATTCCCGTATCCGAGTGCTGAATGAGTACTCACATGCCTGAAAGTTCGGCCGGAAATTGGCGGTGAGGGTTTAAAGGCCTGAAATTATGGTCGGAAAAATGGTCACTTCTTGTTAACTACCTCAGATTTGAAACCCTTGCATCAAGAACACTCATTTACACATCCAAATGGCTTTTTCTTCTCTCTTTAATTGTTCGTATAACAATAATAACAAATGTTATTTGATACCCAGTAGCTGTAAACAAATTACCTAATCTTCTCTCTCTCATCACATTTCTAGATTAGGTACTTTCTCTATGTATCTATAGGTGCATAATCTAATGGGTATTTTGCCCATTAGGATGATTGGATATGAAATTGGAGTGTTTATACATTCTGATTACGATATTGTTTATAGATTAGGTCCCTTCGGATCGATAGAGGGGGCGTACATTGCCAGGAAGAGAGACAAAAAAGGTTTCCGTTTTGGTTTCGTCAGCTTCAAAGGGGTGAAGGACGCGGTGGAATTGGAGAGGACGATGAGTAATGTTTGGATGAGCAGCTACAGATTGTTCATCAACATTGCCAAGTTCTCTCGGGAGAATGACGAGGGGAGAGACGGCAGGGATCCCTTGGGGAAGACGAGAATACGGAGCGACCAGGATGTTAATCAGCTCTAAGGAACAGTAAGACAACATGTATAAGTGCATTGTTTCAAGAGGTAAAACTTACGCGGGTACAGTGGCTGGAAAGCAGGACCTGAAGGTTAGCTCGAAGGAAGTGTCGGTTTCTAAATTTGCGAAAGCTTATGTCGATTCACGGTAAGGCGATAATCAGTAAAACGAAGGATTTATGGACACTGTGGAAGATGAAAGTTCTTATGAAGGAAAATCGACGATGCGGTAATAAAGTACCTCGGTGGCCTGAGTATTCTGTAGGATCGTTGTGCGACCTGAATGAGTCGTTCAGAAGAGTTTTGGATCCGAATCAAAGGCGGAATCAATGAAATGGACGCTCGATTCAATTATAATGTCTCTTGTATTGATATAATAGTCTTACAGCACCTGGAGACAGTTCGGCAGCACTTCGTTACCGAATCAGACAAACTAATTCCGTTTTAAATGACACCCTATGCTCACCTATATATACTAGTGGTGATTCCGTTTGAAATAGCCAAAGGCACTTTCAAGCGGAATTAACAAAGTTAATTTCGTTTGAAATGGTCCTTGGCTGTTTCAAACGAAATTACCATTAAACACACTAAAATTAGTTTCTAGCACCCGAGCACTGGTTTATCTTATCCTATTACATGACTTGATACAAGAGGAAGTCCACAGACATAGTGCACTAACAGACTCCCCCTTGGATGTTGACGAAGTCTTCAGTGTCGAGTCTTTATCATGACACATCTTCAGTCTTGATCAGTCTTCATGCTCTTACCAAATTGTCTAACAGTGTAAGCATCCATCAATCTTTCTTCATCGATCAGCTTCTATCTTCGAATTGTATTCCAAGATCTGTCTTTGGCTCTAATATTAACAGATTCTTCAGGCTCCCCCTTTCGTCAAGCTTCCGTGCTTTAGGGATCGACACCTTGCTTTCTGGTTACAAGCTCCCCCTTGCTTTGAGCTCGTCTTCAGACGCCCCCTTAGACTCAGCTGTCGGGATCGTAGTCTGGAATCTTATCTGCAATCACTCAAACATTCATAAGCACAAACTTTTCAAACATTCAAGTATCCAGGAATTATAACCTGACTCTTTCAAACATCTTAAACAAACATTTTAACAAGATAAGCATCCAAATCCCTCACAGTTAATCATCCAAGTCCAAACTAATGACCTTGGAGATATCACAAACTGTTTTTGATTTTTGTTAAAAACTCAAGTCTCAAATTAATGAACTTGTTTTATTTTTCAGAAACACAATCAGCATACTCAGATTTTGAAACTCAGCACTCAAACATCGATTGTTGAAAATAAAGCTAAATCAAAAATCTTTTTGTAATTTTCTGAAATATAAAGCAGTAAAGAAATATTTACAAACATATTTACAAGCAATATTTTTGTTTGAGTTTGCGTCAGAGGATCATATCAGTTTTTGACAAGTCACAAGTACCGTTGAGCTTAGTTACACATTAAGAATTTAAACAATTCACTTAGATTGTCGATATACCGATCCACTTAAATTTTCACACAAATTTCAACCGATTCAGGATACGAATTAGGTGTGTTAAGAACTTAAACTTATTCATGTGTCCCACCTCTTGAATATACTCCCGTATCCAGATCCCAATATTCAGTCTTACAGGTGAGTATACCTAGATGATATCTGTAAGGGGTTAAATTGCGAGGGCCATGAGAGCTCAGGTCAGAACTTCCGTTCAGCAAAGAGATGACGACTTCGACTTTTGGTGTGTTCCCTTTAGAGAATCTTTTCTTCAACAGCACATGATTAGCATTTTTCAATGGTTCATCATTTTTGTACTGAGGGCGGTGCTATGTTTCAAGCAAGCAGAAAGTATTATACGGGGACTAGGCCATTGCTTCCGCAAAATCAGAAGTCCCGGGATAATACCCCAGATATCACTAAGCATAAAGACCTAGTATCTCAGAAAGGGGGGGGGGGTCCTTCAAACAAGATTTCAGGGGTTACCTATATATCCAAGTAGTGTTCCCCACAAAATAAGCAAGTTTGAATTTATGTTTATATCCCGAAAAAGTTTACTAAATGTATAAAAACCTATCGGCATATCATCAGTGAGACCGTTTAACGCTATATAATCATTACATTTCTTTAGCATACTGTAACTGTCTACTGATATACTATCATTTCCTCTTTTTACACAAAAACTCAATTTTTGAATTTTATCATGTTTTTGGCTTTTTTCAAATTTTCAAATGTTTTTGAATTTTCTGACAATATTACTCCCCCTAAAATGCAAAATCATTCTAAAGAAAATTTGACAACCCGATACTGATAGCTTTGTCTCGCCATCCATTTTCTGCATCTCATGCTCTGTTTTGCAATACATTATATTTTCTGCAAATGTACCCCCATGATTTACAACACATTGTTTTTTTACAGTTTGAAAACCGTTTTTCAATCTTGTGAAATTAATCATGTTTGTTCAGCCGTGAGAGTTTCGGCATATTCAAGTAACAAATTTTTGAATTTTTTTGACAAATTTAAAAACAAACATATTTTTGGTTTTTCAAAATTTTGACAAAATAAAAACATATTTTGGTTTTTTTAAATTTTTAAATTTTTAGGGTTTTTAAAATATTGTTTATTTATATACAGAAATCAAACAAACTCCCTGTTTCAACCAAACCAGGGTTCAGCAGCCTCCTCTTCCCATTGTGCCAGGCTGCTCCGAATACCATTTTCACAATCTTTAGTTTTCTTGAGCACCTGCACATTCAGACTACTTGATTACTTGAACAATTTAGCCCAGGTCTGTTTGACCTTAGGCATTTCAACACAATATGCTTCATTCAACTTCGGAAAATCTTTGTCATTTTGTACAAAGACTTTTTCATCTTTGACTTCAACTTTCTCCTCTTTTACCGAAGTCACTTGTTTCTTAACATTCCAAGTTTGACCTTTCGGAGTACCTCTTTTGTAAAAATGTGACTCTTTTTGAACATTTTGATTTTGAACAACAACTTTAGGTTTCCAAAACTCGTTTAGTTTTGTTGCATCGACAATAGTTTTCCAACTTTGTGTTGTTCTTAATATGGGTGCGTGAGAATTCCAGGTCTGTCTTGAATCGAACCTATTCGGGTTTGATTTCCAATTTTGATTCGAAGAAAACTTGTTTGTGTTGTACCTCCAAGTTTGTTTTGAATCAAAACTGGTTGACCTTTGTTTCACATTCTCATATTTCTGTTCCTCAATATTTTCAGACTTTTTTTTGTCAACATCCACAGGTTTCAGATTTGGACACTTTCGTGCAAGATGTCCAATTTGATCACATTTGAAACATGTTCTCTTGGACACATCTTTGACCTGTGGTTGCCGCTTTTTCTTTTGAGCATATAACTCTTCATTAGACTGTCGTCTAAATTGGAATTCTTTCTCTTCTTCTGAACTTGTTCCATGAACAAAATTCATCTTTGTCTGATAATTTGACGGTTCATTTTTATTTCGACTTTGTTTCTTCTTATAACCCAACCCAGCCTTCATGTTTTTCTTCTTGAATCCAGATTTGTTATAAGAAATTTTGTGACACTTTCCAGCAAACTTTGAAATTTCAGATTTCTCAATCTCAACCATTTTGAAAACTTTATCAACCTTTTCTGAAATCACATTCTGAATCGGGAATACAACATCTAAGAATAATTTGTCCGATCCAATCATGGTATAAACCAATCCTTTTGAATCATCATTCAAAATTTTCTTGGATTTTGAGTTTTTCAGATATCCATCATGAAAATTACCTTCATTTTCATCCTGTGATTCAGATTTACCTGTATTAACTGACTCTTCTTTCAACACACTTTCAACGACCTTACCTACCACAGCTGAATCACTAGAATCATCAGATTTGGAATAGGTTACGTCAATGTTATCTGGCAATTGATCTACCATGTTGAAAGCTTTTTCGACCTTTTCATCATCATAAAATGCAAGCTTTTCCGGTGGTGGAACATGATGAAACTCTGAGCCAATACCTTTCTTGTTTTGCTCAGAATCTTTTCCATCCGGTTTTATGTTGAAAATTCTTTCAAGCACATATGACGACGCGTGATAACTTTTTAACTTTTTATTATCCTGTTCTAACTCAACAATCTGACGCTTAAGTTTAGAAACATCCTCAATATAAGAATTAACAACTTGTTGCTTTATTTCATAATTTCGCTTAAACTCCTTAGTTGTTTCAGAACAGTAATTCAATCTTGATTGAACAAATTTCATTTCACTTTTCACCTTTTTATATAACTCTTTTGTAATGTGATAAGCCAATTTTATTGGATCATATTCCTTCTGTCTTTTTGATCACATTCTTCTGTCTTTTTCAAAACATTTTCTTTCAAAACTTCATTTTCTTTTTCTAACTTTTTACATTTTTCCAAAAGTTTTTCCTCGTTATCTTTCAAAACCTTTTCATTTACAAACATTTCTTTGTATTTATTTTTGAAAACCTCTTCGATTTTTGTAAATTCAAGATCTCTTGTTCTAACCTTTCGTCTTTTTCAGTACAAGCAATGCACGTTTCCATGCATTTCTTGCATTGTTCAACATTTTTGAATTGAGTTTCAGAATCAGAATTTACCACAGTGATTGGCACTTCGGTGTTTACTGCAACTTTTGTTTGATCAGCATCATTCTTTTGTTTTTCTTCAACACCAACTTCATCACCAGCAACTAAAACCTCATTCTTCACTTCTTCTTCTTCTTCTTCTTCTTCTTCTTCTTCTTCTTCTTTCTTCTTCATCTCATCAATCCGCTGTTCTTCAGTAACAGCTTTCTCAACCTCTTCATTCACCTCAACTTTTTCTTCAATCTTTTCTTTTACTTCCTCAACTTTCACAACTTTAAATTTTACTTCCTCAACAACTTTCTTCAACTCTTCAACCATACACTCAACATTCTTCTTTATTCTCTCTTCATCCCTCTTCCTCAAGTTTGAATTCATAACATCCCTTATGATTTTTCCAAGCTTTTTCTCATATGATTTATCTTTCACAGCATTTGAATAATATTCTCCGGCTCGAGGAATTACTAGAAGAACATCATCATAAATTATGTCCTTCTTGGGAACAACAGGTTCACCATATCTGTTGACATAACACTCTTGCTTCTTATCCCATCTTTTGTAGCTGACAGCATCTTCATATTCTTCTTGCATTTCATTCATTCTGTTCCAAGCAATGTTTCTTTCTCTGTAAGTTTTCGCACTCAGAATCTCTTCTCTGGTTTTCTCATTAATTAAAACTATAACATTTTCTTCTTTGTTTTCCTCTTTTATTTCAGCCATGATGTGAATTACCTGGAGACAAAGACAATCAAACAAACACAATCAGTTTAAACAATATCAAACAACTAGAAATAAACTGACACTCGGTTGACGCGAAATGTCTACTTTCAAACGGAATAGTGAACTTCAAACGGAATCACTTTTTCAAGTGAAATCAGAACTTTCACACGAGATCACCACTTTCAAACGGAATCCCACTTTCAAACGAAATCTGTTTTCAAATGAAATCACTTTTCAAACGGAATCAACTTCTCAAACGGAATCAGATGTTTCAAGCGAAATCTTCAAACGGAATTACACTTTGAAGCGAAATAGCTGATTTTGTGTGAACCTTCTCAAACGGAATTACACTTTGGAGCGAAATCAGGTGAACTTTTCAAGCGGAATAGCAGTTTCAAGCGAAATCACATGCTAATCTCAAACGGAATTAAGTTGATGTCATCTTGTTCGAACTGATTTTCAAGCGGAATTACCTTTTATATCAAGTTTTAGGTTGATTTCAAGTCCAATACTTTCAAGGCTTTGTTAAAACATTGTTTCGCATATAATGTGTGAAATTCAGTCCATTTTGTCCGTAAAATCTTGTGAATTTTGAAAAAGAAGGTGTAGAAGTCAGAAAACTGATGATATCAAGCTAAACTCTTCCTCCTGAGCTCTGATACCACTTGTAGGATCGTTGTGCGGCCTGAATGAGTCGTTCAGAAGTGTTTTGGATCCGAATCAAAGGCGGAATCAATGAAACGGACGCTCAATTCAATTATAATGTCTCTTGTATTGATATAATAGTCTTACAGCACCTGGAGACAGTTCGGCAGCACTTCGTTATCGAATCAGACAAACTAATTCCGTTTTAAATGACACCCTATGCTCACCTATATATACTAGTGGTGATTTCGTTTGAAATAGCCAAAGGCACTTTCAAGCGGAATTAACAAAGTTAATTTCGTTTGAAATGGTCCTTGGCTGTTTCAAACGAAATTACCATTAAACAGACTAAAATCAGTTTCTAGCACCCGAGCACTGGTTTATCTTATCCTATTACATGACTCGATACAAGACGAAGTCCACAGACATAGTGCACTAACATATTCTCGTGGTCTTCAAGTTGACGTTTGAGGCCAACAGTTTCAGGTCTACCGTTCCAGGTTTTGGTTGGTTTAACAGTATGGAAATATGGAGGGGGCAATCGATGGCTTTTGACAGATTAGCTCGGTTGAACATTTACGGTGTTCTACTACACTTGTTAGGAAACGAGACTTTTGATTCGGTTGAGAGATGTTTCGGTAAAGTTTTACATGCCTCGAGCATTTGTGATTGGAGCAAAGAACGCACGCGAGGACCCTAATGTGGTCACCGGTACGTTTCTCATTAACAATCACTTTGCATCCATATTAGTTGACACTGGTGCCGATTATAGCTTCATGTCTGTGGAATTTAAACGCATGCTTGGAGTAGGATCTAGTAGATTAGAAATTCCTTATTCCATAGAACTAGCCAATGGTAAACTTGTTGAGTCGGGCGAAGTTGTTAGAGGTTGCACATTGGAACTTGGTGAACGAAGATTTAGCATCGACCTTTTACCTATTCAATTGGGTAGCTTCGATGTAGTGGTTGGAATGGACTGGTTGTCCAAAAACAAAGCTGAAGTTATTTGTCATGAGAAAATCATTCGCATCCCTTTAGCGAATGATGAAACTCTCATTGTGCATGGAGAAAAATGAGACGCGCCTCTGCGAATCATCAATTGTATGAAGGCACAGAAGTGCTTAAGGAAATGATGTGTTGCTTTCCTAGCGCATGTTGTAGACAAGAAGGCTGAGGAGCCGAAACTCGAAGACATTCCTGTGGTGAAGGAATTCTCTGATGTTTTTCCCGAAGATCTGCCAGGACTACCTCCGCAACGACAAGTCGAATTCCATATAGACTTGGTACCAGGAGCTGCTCCTGTAGCCAAGGCACCCTATTGGCTTGCACCATCCGAAATGCAAGAATTATCTACACAACTCCAGGAGTTGTTGGATAAAGGGTTCATAAGGCCAAGCTTCTCGCCTTGGGGAGCTCCAGTATTGTTCGTGAAGAAAAAGGATGGAACTCTGCGGATGTGTATCGATTACAGAGAACTGAACAAGCTCACAATCAAGAATCGGTATCCGCTACCGAGGATTGATGACTTATTTGATCAATTGCAAGGATCAAGCTACTATTCCAAGATTGACCTTCGATCTGGATACCATCAATTGAGAATACAAGAAGAAAGCGTGCCAAAGACTGCATTCAGAACAAGATATGGGCACTACGAGTTTCTTGTGATGCCATTCAGACTGACAAACGCACCAGCGGTCTTTATGGACCTAATGAACCGCGTTTGCAAACCATATCTCGATAAATTCGTGATTGTATTTATCGATGATATCCTGATTTACTCGCGAACGAAAGAAGAACACGAGCAACACATCAGAACTATTCTGGAACTACTGAAGAAAGAGAAGCTTTATGCGAAGTTCTCAAAATGCGAATTCTGGATTCACGAAGTACAATTTCTTGGTCACGTTGTGAATAAGAAGGGCATTCATGTAGACCCATCCAAGATTGAAGCAATAAAGAATTGGGAAGCTCCCAAAACACCAACTGAAGTTCGTCAATTTTTGGGTTTAGCGGGCTATTACCGACGTTTCATCAAGAACTTCTCAAAGATAGCTCAACCGCTAACTACCCTTACACAGAAAGACAAGAAGTACGACTGGGGTGACAAGCAGGAAGAAGCCTTCCAGCTACTTAAAAACAAGCTATGCGATGCACCGATACTATCATTACCCGAAGGCACTGAAGACTTCGTGGTATATTGTGACGCCACGACAAGGTTTGGGTTGCGTGTTCATGCAACGCCAGAAAGTCATCGCTTACGCTTCAAGACAATTGAAGGTACATGAAAGAAACTATACCACTCACGACCTGGAGCTGGGTGCGGTGGTATTCACCTTGAAGATTTGGCGACATTATTTATATGGTACTCGATGTACAATCTTCACAGATCACAAAAGCTTACAACACATATTTGATCAGAAGGAATTGAATATGCGCCAGCGGCGATGGGTCGAGCTGCTAAACGATTATGACTGTGAGATTAAGTACCATCCTGGAAAGGCAAACGTTGTAGCAGACGCACTAAGTTGAAAAGAAAGGGTTAAGACCCTAAGGGTTCGAGCGTTAGAAATGACTATTCGAACGAACCTCACTGAACGTATTCGTGATGCACAACAAGAAGCTCTCAAGGGAGAAAACCGTAAAGCTGAATACCTTCGGGGTGCATTGAAATATATGGTGCCAAATGAAGAGGGAAACTTGTACTTTAAGAAGCGCAATTGGGTTCCGCTCTATGGTGGCATACGAGAAGTCATCCTTAATGAAGCGCACAAATCGAGATACTCGATCCATCCAGGATCAGACAAAATGTATCAAGACTTAAAAGAATACTATTGGTGGCCGAGACTCAAGAGTGATGTTGCTGTTTATGATGGAAAATGCCTAACCTGTGCTAAGGTTAAGGCTGAATATCAGAAACCGTCCGGCCTACTACAGCAACCAGAGATACCCATGTGGAAATGGGAACAAATCTCGATGGACTTCATAACAAAATTACCCAGGACCCCGAGAGGGCACGATATGATATGGGTGATAGTTGATCGATTGACGAAATCTGCGCATTTCCTACCAATCCGAGAAAAGGATAGCACTGGAAAGCTTGCTGAGATATACTTAAAAGAAATTGTGGCACGTCATGGAGTGCCTATCTCAATTATTTCAGACAGAGATGGACGCTTTGTCTCAAGAATCTGGCAATCCTTTCAGGAAGCCTTTGGATCTCAGCTAGATCTAAGCATGGCATTCCATCCACAAACAGACGGCCAGAGTGAACGAACCATACAAATGTTAGAAGATATGCTTCGCGCATGTGTCATGGATCTAGGCGGCAGCTGGGATACTCATCTACCTTTAGTTGAGTTTTCCTACAATAACAGTTATCATACGAGTATAAAAGCCGCACCGTTCGAAGCTCTGTATGGCCGCAAGTGCCGATCGCCCTTATGTTGGGCAGACGCAGGAGATAAACGTATGGTTGGTCCTGAGCTTGTACAAGAGATAATCGACAAGATTACGCAAATCCGAGAGCGCATTAAGGCGGCTCAGGATCGACAAAAGAGCTACGCTGATCTAAAATGAAAGCCATTAGATTTCGAGGTGGGAGACAAAGTGTTGCTAAAGGTCTCACCTTGGAAGGGCGTAGTTAGATTTGGCAAGCTTGGAAAGTTGAATCCATGATACATCAGACCATTCGATATTTTGGAAAGAATTGGTACCGTGGCATACAAAATGGAATTACCGGAAGAACTTAACGGAGTACATGATACGTTTCATGTATCCAACCTCAAGAAGATGTGATCATCCCTGCGGATGAAGTACATATTGATGACGCCCTCCGATTTACAGAACAACCCGTTGAGGTTACCGACTGGAAAGTCAACAAGACCAGGAGGAGCACTGTTAATCTTGTCAAAGTACGTTGGAACTCTAAGCACGGACCCGAGTACACATGGGAACGTGAAGACCAGTTCAAAGAAAAGTATCCCCACATGTTCAAGAAGACTCATGCGAGAGTTAGCTCAGCCTGAATTTCGGGACGAAATTCTTTTAACGGGGGGAGACTGTGACAACTGGCACCAAACTAGTAATTTCCGTACACTTTAATTATTATTTAATGACTATAATTATGTGCTTAAACGTCAACATTTTCTGATTACATACTATACAAGTGAATTCATGCACGATTAATACTACAAAATATTGCTTTATGCAATAACGAGAGCGTTGCGTCAGAAATACTAGTAAACTCACCGGTAAGACACATTGTGTCAACAGAACTGCAGAAAGCAGTCAGACATTAGAATTGAGGCCTAGGTGTAGGTCCAACGACAAGAATGCATTAAAACCCAAGAGTACATACAAGGGTTAACATATAGACGCTCCGAAAGCAAAAATACGCACTAAAAAGCACCCGAAACGCACTTTAAGTGCATAATTGTTCTAAATTCAGCTATAACCAGCTTTTAAACAATAAAATATCATACAAAATTTACGTTCTATCGTCCAGAATATTTCCCTAAGTGTCGGGAATTGAAAGGGGTGCAAAAGGGTACAAGAAAGACACTAAACGGTGCAACTTAGCACTTAACGAACCGGTATTTAACCGAACAACCGGACATTACCCGAGACACCAAATTTTTGCCAAACACATTGTTATTTATTTTCTTGGCTAGTCTTGATCCCCGTCTATCATAACACCCATTAAAAACCAACAAACTAATATATATGATTCATACTTGAGATGTAACTACCATTTACATATTAGTTGCAAATTTTACAGACAAGCCCCCCCCCCCCCAACCGAAAATCAGCCCCCATGGACCCCACCATATATCTACACCATGCTTTATATATTTTGGTTAGATTATAATTGATTTGTTGCTTCCCAATCTAGACAAAATATGATGGAAAGATCTATAAAGTATGGAACCAAAGATCACAACCATCACTTCATCATTTCACCTCTCTCACCTCACTCTCTCTCTCATTTCGGTCACCCCCAAACCGAACCCACCACTACCATTTTACATCTTCATCTTCTTCAATAACAAGCTCCATTCAAGCTTCAAAGTTGATCCATGGAGGTTGCATCTTGAAGGGCTTTCAAAGGAGCTTTGTTTCTTGCTTATTCTTCATCTTTTTCTCATCATCTTCATCACTAGATCCTACCCTAGCCTTGTACTAGTAGTAAGTTACTTGTACACCCTTGTTCATCTTGTTTTTGGTGATAAAAAATGTCACACCCTGGCTTTGCGGAAGCGTGGGTTTATTTGGTGTGACTTCTTAATACCATAGCTTAATCACAACAAAGTTATATGAAAATAAAACCATGCAGATCATCCATTGATTTAAGTTTGAAAAGTAAAATACCACAACATTGTCTTAAGGCGTTGACACATACAACGGAAATTACAACCTAATAACATAAAAACATTGTTTGAAAGACACAACCACAAAACTTAAAATAGACGTAGTTTAAGAACTGTGACTCGTCCAGGTAAAAGCCACAACCCCTAAACTCGGATGATCCCATAACTCTACGCAGCGTGAAAACGTAGCATACCGTGCCAGATCCTTAGTTCCCTGAAATACATGTAAGTTGGAAAAATCAACATAAAGTTGCCTACCGTGCCAGATCCTTAGTTCCCTAACCATACCATGTAAAAAGTATTCGAAATCATAGTAACATGTATTTCACCCCCGCAGTTTAAAAACTGAAAACAGTTAAGAGAAAAGGGGGACATGAACTCACCGTAGTGCGCCTCTAACTAGAAATCTCCCGGTCAACCTGCTGTGCAACGACCTACACGTACTAACTTCTATTAGACGGACGGTCGTGCCTTAGCTTAAGGTTTAATGTCTTTGGGAAATAGTTAGGCAACTATTTCGTAATTACACTTCGTAATTATTTTGTAAATATATTCCTTCCCAAGGATGGGGGTTTTAATACATGTGCGTTCGTATAACTTCAAAATATATTATTAAGTCTCACTTAATGTAATATATTTTATTTCATTTGTCCAAAACACTTTACTTCCAAAATATAATTATTTTTCCCAAAAATATTATATTTTATTCCATATAATTTTCCAAAATAATATCCTTGTCAAAATACACACTTATGAGTATTTTCTGAAAATACGTAAGTTACGTTGTAAGGTTCGGGTGGTATAAATAATACCGGTGTAACTTAAATATTTATTGTGAAGGCGTTCGTATTATATATGGAGCCGTGAATATTCGGTGTGTACGAGTTATATCATTTTTACTCTAAAAATAATGTTTATGTAGTTCACAAAATAATCATAAAAATTACACAAGTGTTACTATGAAAAATATATATTCTAAATATATATTTTAACAAGTTTTATTTATGACAATCCCACCTCCGATTCTTGGAAATTTTGTAATAAAAATCATGGCGAATTTTTATTTGGAAAGCAAGTTAAAAATATATTCATAACACTTGTTCCAAAATATTTTCTAAGTGTTATTTTCTGGAAAAATTTTGCCAGAGTTTCCTCTGTAACGGGAGGTGGTCACGCTTTCAAGCGTATCATTTTCTTTTAAAAATTCAATCGACAATGTTCCCAACATCAACAAACAATATTTCAACGCTAAACTACTCAGAAATATACGTAAGTCGCAAACACATGAACTTGTGGGTTATGTAAAATCGTGTAGAAATCTTCCAAAATTCTTAGTAGATCTTTCTATCTTTGTAAGTAAAATCGTTTTCTCGAAAATCTTATTTTTAAAGAAAATACATTTTTACAACTTCTAGTCAAAATTTGCAAAATCATTTCTTTGTTAAAACCCTTCGTTACACAAGTGTCTACACACTTGTGCGTTCCCAAAATCACCTTTAGTTTATGAAAGATCCAGCTTCTAAAACATGATTTCATTTTACACTTGGTTCTTCGAAAATACCACTTGTAGATCTTTAGATCTACTAGTTTAGAACTCCATTTTACAAGAAAAATTTCTTTTACACAAGTTCATGTTCATATGTAGTAGTGTTCATCATCTAACCACTTTCATACTTTAACATACACTAGTTCATGCTTCTTGAACATGCCTTAGCCGGGTTAGATGACGATCCGAACTACTACTAGCATCCAACAACAATAAATAATCATCACAAAACTAGTTTCAAAAGTTTTACACTAATATTCATCCATTAACCACCATGCTTATTATTTTTAGAAGACTTTTAAGTTTTGATCTCTAGTGTTTATGATTTTCATCCGACAAATATTTTATTAACCACTTTAGAATAGATCAAGAAGGCGTTTAGAGTCACTTACAACTAGCTCGTGGCTAGGGAAGAAACTAGACGAAAAAAACGGGTGGTTAATAGCGTTGTGGTGAGGTCCTTGCGATTCCGTGAACACCGGGCTTCCTTATACGAGCTCTAACACGCTTGTAGTTATGTAAAATGAATTTATCAAATTTGGAAAATGTAGGTGGGTGTGGCTAGGTGGTCGGCCGAGAATCAAAAGAAGGGAGAGAGCTTTAAGAAATTTTGCTAAGTGGATTATGGAAGTGAGGTGGCCTTATGGTTTCTCTTATAACCCATCTTATGTGATTAACCAAAAGTTTATATGTCTTGTACATCTTTGACAAATATTAAAATAATCAAACTTGTAAGACCTTGTCTCCTAATGGGGGAGATCGATTAAACAAGGGGGGGTTGGGTTGGGATTTGTAATCTAACTAGATAGTTGGAGCTTAAGTTAGTTAGTTAGGTGATTAAACCAATTTCTAGTGTGTTATAATTTGTAACGGGTGTTAGGGTATTCGGGGACCCTAACTGGCTCAGAAAAAGAAAAAACAATGTTATGTAAATATTTTTGTGTTCCGGGTAAAGTCCGGTTGTTCGGTTGGATATTAATCCGTAAATGTGCTAAATAAATATTTAAGGTGTTGTTAATATTATTTTTAGTGACCCAATGAATTCCCGACACCTTGTAAAGTGTCTAGTATTATTTTTCCAACTTTTTGCACTTTACTAGTTTAGATAAATGCGGAATTTTTATTTAAAGTGTTGAATTTTTGTACTCAGAGTACGTTTTAGGCACATCCGGTCACTATAAATATCACCTAGTGACGCAGTTTTACAATCCTCAACTCCCTACACTACCTACTAGTGTAGTAAACTATTCCCGGCTCATACTGGCCTCAGAGACAGTAACTGTCTGATGCTGGCTATGTCAGCATGTTTACTGGGTTATCCGTATAGTGTGCTCACTGTGCTTTTGTGCATCAAGGTTGTCACTAAGGTTTGTGTGTAAATAATAGAGTGACAGTATAAGATGTGATGCATGAGTATGTATGTATCAGAAATCAGTAAGCAGTTTAATCACAGTTGTAAGCAAGCACAGTAATCAAGCCGTAATTAAATATTAATTAATTCGTACGGATACCTGATTTGGTGAGGGTTGTCACATTCTCCCCCCGTTAAAGAAATTTCGTCCCGAAATTTAAGTTCTGCTTCTATTTGCAGGGGTCTTAGGAAATAAATGGGGGTATTTCTCTTTCATACGATCCTCACGTTCCCACATGAATTCAGGTCCATGCCTAGCATTCCAGCGAACTTTGACGAGTTTGACACTGCTCCTGCAAGTTTTATTAACTTTCCAATTCGTAACCTCGACGGGTTCTTCAGTGAAGTGGAGCGTGTCGTCGATATGAACTTCGTCAGCAGGAATGATCACTGTTTCTTGTGTTGGACTCTTTCTTAAATTTGACACATGGAATGTATCATGAACACCATTGAGTTCAGCAGGTAGGTCCAACTTGTAGGCTACAAGCCCAATCCTTTGTAGTATCTTGAACGGGCCAATGTAACGCGGATTCAACTTCCCACGCTCCCCGAAGCGTGCCACACCCTTCCATGGTGAAACTTTCAATAAAACCATATCTCCAACTTGGAATTCCAAAGGTTTCCGTTTTGGATCTGCATAGGCTTTCTGCCTGTCGCGAGCTGCCTCGATTCGTTTTCGAATCTGTGCAATCTTGTCTGTAGTCTCTTAGACATTTTCGGGACCAACAAGCTGCCTATCACCTGCATCAGCCCAGCATAGTGGTGATCAACACTTACATCTGTAAAGAGCTTCAAATGGCACGGCTCCAATGCTCGTGTGGTAGCTGTTGTTGTATGAAAATTCGGCCAATGGTAAATGCTTATCCCAGCTACCACCAAGATCCATTACACATGCTCTCAGCATATCCTCCAATGTATGAATAGTTCTTTCACTTTGCCCATCAGTTTGCGGATGAAATGCAGTGCTCAGATTTAATTGCGAGCCAAAAGCTTCTTGGAAAGACTGCCAAATACTTGATACAAATCTCCCATCTCTATCAGAGATGATCGAGAGAGGTACTCCATGACGTGCAACGATTTCTCGCATGTATATTTCCGCAAGTTTAGTAGTGTTGTCTTTCTCTTTGATTGGCAGGAAGTGTGCGGACTTGGTCAGGCGGTCAACTATTACACAAATTGTGTCATGACCTCTGGGCGTCCTTGGTAACTTCGTTACGAAATCCATTGAAATCTGTTCCCATTTCCACTTGGGAATCTCAGGTTGTTGCAGAAGTCCCGAAGGCTTCTGGTATTCAGCTTTTACCTTAGCGCACGTTAAACACTTGCTAACATAAACAACAACGTCGCCTTTCATCCTGGGCCACCAATAATAATTCTTAAGATTTTGGTACATCTTATCCGCTGCTGGATGGATAGAGTACCGTGATTTGTGTGCCTCATCAAAAATAACTTTTCTCAAACCACCAAACAGAGGAACCCAAATCCTTTTCATAAAACATAACGTTCCTTCCTCGTTTGGCACTAATTGCTTCTCCATCCCACGGAGATATTCTTCTTCAAGGTTTCTTTCCTTAAGAGCTTCTTTCTGCGCGGCACGAATTCGCAGAGAAAGATCTGTTTGGATAATCATCTCCAAAGCCCTAACACTTATGGGCTTGATTCTTTATTTTCGACTCAGGGCATCAGCGACCACGTTTGCCTTCCCTGGGTGATACTTGATCTCGCAATCGTAATCGTTCAATAATTCAACCCAACGTCTTTGTCTCATATTCAGCTCTTTCTGGTCGAATATGTGCTGCAGGCTTTTATGATCTGTGAAGATTGTACACTTTGTACCATATAGGTAGTGCCTCCAGATCTTTAATGAAAATATCACTGCGCCTAGTTCCAAATCATGCGTGGTATAGTTCTTTTCATGTACCTTCAGCTGGCGCGAAGCGTAAGCTATAACTTTCTGGCGTTGCATCAACACGCAACCCAATCCTTGACGCGAGGCGTCACAGTATACCACGAAATCATCAGTTCCTTCTGGTAGCGCTAAGATCGGCGCATTGCAAAGCTTATCTTTCAGTAACTGGAATGCTTCTTCCTGTTTGATTCCCCAATCAAACTTCTTATCCTTCTGTGTGAGCACGGTAAGAGGTTGAGCGATTTTAGAAAAATCCTCAATGAATCTTCGATAATAACCAGCCAAACCTAAGAATTGTCGAATCTCGGTTGGCGTCTTTGGAGTCTCACAACTCTTTATCGCCTCGATCTTTGTGGGATCAACATGGATTCCATTTCCATTAACCACGTGTCCAAGGAATTGGACTTCACGTAGCCAAAACTCCCACTTAGAGAATTTGGCATACAACTGTTCCTTTTTCAGCAACTCCAAAATAGCTCTTAAGTGTTGTTCGTGTTCAGCCTTTGTCTTTGAATAAATCAAAATATCATCGATGAATACAATTACGAACTTATCGAGATACGGCTTACAGACTCAGTTCATTAGGTCCATAAAAACAGCAGGCGCGTTTGTCAACCCAAACGGCATAACTAGGAACTCGTAGTGTCCATAACGAGTTCTGAAGGCTGTCTTCGGGATGCTCTCCTCTTGTATCCTTAGCTGATGGTATCCAGATCGAAGATCGATCTTAGAGTAAAAGCTTGAACCTTGGAGCTGATCGAATAAGTCATCGATCCTTGGCAGGGGATACCTATTCTTGATAGTTAACTTGTTCAACTCCCGGTAGTCAATGCACATACGAAAACTACCGTCTTTCTTCTTAACAAACAGGACCGGAGCTCCCCAAGGTGAGAAGCTTGGTCTGATGAATCCTTTGTCTAGCAACTCTTGGAGTTGTGTCGACAATTCCTGCATCTCTGACGGTGCAAGTCTATAAGGTGCCCTAGCTACAGGCACGGCGCCTGGAACTAAGTCTATACGGAACTCCACTTGCCTCTGGGGAGGCAATCCTGGCAAGTCCTCAGGGAAGACTTCAGGATACTCCCTTACGACAGGGATGTCTTCGATTTTTGGCTCAGCAGCTTTCTTATCCACGATGTGTGCCAGGAAGGCCGCACATCCCTTATGTAAACACTTTCGCGCTTTCAGGCAGCTGATGATTCTTAAAGGCGTATCACGCTTTTCACCATGAACCACAATCGTTTCACCATCTTCGGTTGGGATGCGAATGATCTTCTCGTGGCAGACAATTTCTGCCTTGTTACTTGATAACCAATCCATTCCTACTACCACGTCGAAGCTTCCCAACTTGACTGGTAGTAGATCCAACGTAAACTCGTGCCCTCCCAGTTCAGTCACACATCCTCGGACAACTTCCTTGGCCTCAACTAGTTTTCCATTTGCTAATTCAATGGAGTACGGAATGTCTAACTTACTAGGCGTCAATCCAAGTATTTCCTTAAATTCTAATGACACGAAACTATAATCCGCACCAGTATCAAACAGAATAGATGCAAAGTGTTGATTTACAGGGAACGTACCAGTAACAACGTTGGGATCCTGGCTCGCTTCCCTCGCTTCGATATTGAAAACCCTTCCCCGTGCTTGGTTCAATTCTGGGCAGTTCCTCTTATAGTGCCCAATGTCACCACAGTTAAAACAACCAAGTCTTTGACCATTTCCACCTCCATCCCCAGCTTGATTGTTGTTTTGGTTACGATTCACAGCACCAGCTTGATTCGCGTTGTTGCCTCGATTTCCATTTCCTCCATTGTTTCCTTGAGCACGATTTCCATTACCACCAAGATTATTGTTTCTATTTCCAAAACCTCCTTGGCCTCCCCGGCCAGCGTTAGCCCAACCGTTATCCTTCAAATGCCCGGTTTTTCCACAAGCTTCGCATACCCTTGAACCACACCGGCCTGAATGGTGACGCTGGCAGGTGTTACACTTGGGGTGGGTACCCATATACCATTTTCCTTTCTTTCCACCACCGGTTGTAGCTTGAACCGGTACGCTTGGTTCCCCTTTCCTACCATCACTGCTTGTGCCTTGTTTGAAGTTCGAGAATTTTCTTTTATTACCCCCGGACGACTCTACGTGAGTCTCCTTCTTCTTTTGCTCAACATCAGAAAACTTGTTTAGGCGGATAGCCTCCTCAGTAAGAGCCACGCTCAGATCAATTGCCTCAGTGATTGTTGCCGGCTTTGAAGAGGTCACCATACTTATGATTTGAGGAGCTAAACCCCAAATGAAGCGCTCGATTCGCTTGAATTCCGGTGTAACCATGTAAGGAACCACATGAGATAAGTCGTGAAACCTCTGAACATATTCTGCAATTTTCGGGCCTTCCATCTTCAGATGCCAAAACTCAGTTTCCAACCTTTGTATCTCAGCACGTGAACAATACTTCTTTCGCATAAGCTCTTTTAACTCGGCCCAGGTCAACGCGTAAGCAGCGGCTTCACCAAGAGTTTGAACTTGTAAATTCCACCAGGACAGGGCTCCGTCCAGGAACAGCCCAGAAATGTAAGTCACGTGTTGGTCTGGAGCGCACTTGCTCATTCGAAGAACAGACTCCGTCTTCTCGGCCCATCTTACAAAAGCAACAGCACCTCCGGTGCCGTCAAAGTTCACAGGCTTGCAGTCTAGGAACTGCTTGTACGTGCACCCTGCACATTCGTTAGAATTTACAAAAATGGTATTAGCGGGCGTGCTATAAATATCCAAATGTTTTGTAATATGTCTTAAGTCAATTGACATTACCATGAGGCGGGTTGTTGTTGCCGTTGTTACTTGAATGGCTCCCGCTCGTTCCTCCTTGTGAGGCTGCATACTGCGCAATGGCGGCAGCAATGATTCCTTGAAGTTCTGCTTCGTTGGCAGGCATGCGCATCTCGCGTCTTGGTGGCATCTTCTAAAAGATGCTTTACGTTGGTCAGGTCATAGTAAGTAGAGTGTACGTATGTATTCAACAATATCAACACATAACATCTCATGTTATAAATAAATCAACCATATAACATCTCATGTTATAAACAAATTACCCATATCGATAGCCTCTGCAATGGTTGAGGGCTTCGAGGTAGTAACCATGCCCCTGATCTGGGGTGCAAGTCCCCAAATGAATCGTTCAATCCTTTTGAACTCCGGTTTGACTAAGTAGGGGATGACCCTAGACAAGTCGTGCGATCGCTGGACGTATTCAGGAATCTTTGGTTCGTCCATTTTTAAATTCCAGAACTCCACCTCAAGATTCTGGATTCCGGCCCTAGAACAGTATTTCTTCTCCATCATTTCTTTGAGCTCGTCCCAGCTCAGTGCATAAGCAGCATCTGTACCAAGGGTCTGAACCTGAAGGTCCCACCATGAGAGTGTGCCATCTAGAAATAACCCCGAGATATAGGTAACACTCTGTTGGGGCGAACAGTTACTCATTCTTAGAATGGAGTCAGTCTTTTCGGACCAACGAACAAATGCCACGGCGCCTCCTGTTTCGTCAAAGTACAAAGGCTTGCAGTTCAGGAACTGCTTATAGGTGCAGCCAGTTGGAGGGTTATTTCCAGTAGTGCCATTGGTGTGCTTAGAGCGGAGGGCTTCATGTCATGCAATTGCCTGTGAGATGCGTTCTTGTAGCTCGGCTTCTGTCCTTGGCAACGTACTGGTGTCTGTGCCACGTCTGGGTGACATTCTCTTCTGTCGAAGTGGTATGAAGTGGGTTAGACAACATTTCAATTGTCTATGAGATACACAGCACCATAAGCCATCATGTAATCACCCAATTTCACACGTATATATACTCAATGTATGAGCGAGGAAATAATTTCTGAGCCTTCACATAGGCTTGCCAAATTGGCTTATTTCTTGTAATAGAATGAACTCGAGGCTACATCGCCTTGGTCATTCGTGTTTTAGTTATTTCCTGCTACATTGGTTTTCATTAGCTTGACCCGCAGAGTCCACCAGGATTTCTGTGCACTACAAGTCGTTATTACGTGGGCCCCCGTAATAATAAATTGTCTTGCACAGTTACCCCAATTTTCTCTCGTCCAAGTAGATGATCAATCAAGGAGCAACATCAGGTGCATCGGCATGAACAGGGTCATGCTCCAATGCGGGGTCAGGAGCAACGCCTGGCTCAGGGGCCACAGCCGGCTCCGGATCAACAAACTCCATCTCAAAATCAGCTGGATCAACAAACATAGGGTCGACAGGGACTACAGAATCCTCCAAGGGCTGGTCTAAGTGTATGAACTCCATGTCATGGTCTGGATCAAAACCAGGTGGAAAAATGGGATCATTCTCAATATCGTGATCAAACTCAAAGCTGTGTGCGGGAACTGGTGCAGCTGATGATGCCATATCAGGGTCGGCGTCGTGTGAGTGATGTTGCACTCCCTGTGTATGCAAAGATGCGGACGCCACAGACTCAAATGGGTCTGGGACAGGTGAATGGGCATGAGCCTCTTCTTGCAGGAGCGTCAGCAAGCAGTAGGCTATCACCAGCAGCAATAGGGCCTCGCCCTCAAATGGGTCCTCCTCTAATAGATCGTTATCGTCGTCAGAGACAACGTCGGGGGCATATCAACAACGGGATAAGCGGCAAGGGGCACAGGAGCAAGGATCACCGCGAGTGGCAAATTCCCAACAAGATGGCCATCAGCAGGCTCTACTACGACATCAGGCAACGCAAAGGGCTGAAAGTCAACATCAGGCTCTACTACGACATCAGGCAGCGCAATGTACACCTCGTGCTCCGATGAAACTATGTCGTCTGATACTATGGCCATGGGATTCGTAGTGTCCATCTTTCTAGTACATGATGAAGGCATGACGTTTGTAACACAAACACACATACGTATAACAATCAATCATATAATCATATAAACATATTAGTCACCAATAAGCAATCAAATAGTTCTCCTAGTCCCACTAGCCTCCCAGCCTCTCAGACTGACTCCCTAGTCCCACTAGACAATTCTCTCAGCCTCCCAGAATAACTCCCTAGTCCCACTAGATAATCCTCTCAGCCTCCCAGACTAACTCCCTAGTCCCACTAGATAATCCTCTCAGCCTCCCAGACTGAGCCATAACTAACAAATAAAATGTGCTCAACTTTTGTTTGTAAAAACGTTTTATGATCTGGATTTGGACTTAAGTGGTATGCAATGTGAAAATGTTTTCGTGAGAGCCCTAGTGATCATAGTCTAGACTCGAGAAGGAATCCTAGTTCGCTATGATCAGAGCTCTGATACCAAGCTGTCACACCCTGGCTTTGCGGAAGCGTGGGTTTATTTGGTGTGACTTCTTAATACCATAGCTTAATCACAACAAAGTTATATGAAAATAAAACCATGCAGATCATCCATTGATTTAAGTTTGAAAAGTAAAATACCACAACATTGTCTTAAGGCGTTGACACATACAACGGAAATTACAACCTAATAACATAAAAACATTGTTTGAAAGACACAACCACAAAACTTAAAATAGACGTAGTTTAAGAACTGTGACTCGTCCAGGTAAAAGCCACAACCCCTAAACTCGGATGATCCCATAACTCTACGCAGCGTGAAAACGTAGCATACCGTGCCAGATCCTTAGTTCCCTGAAATACATGTAAGTTGGAAAAATCAACATAAAGTTGAGCGAGTTCATGTGAAAGTGAGTATGTAAAACCTTTAAAGTACGTCCCAATGTAAAAAGGTTTAAGTACGTCCCAATGTAAAAATGTCCCTGGTATGTAGCAATAAGGAAAAAGAGATCACCATTGGGTTGCAAAGCCAATGATATGTGTGAAGTGCCGTAGGAAGACTCAACCTAGCAGATTTTGCGTCAGGTACGAAGTCACCACCTGGTCCATTAGGCGGGCTCAGGGGTTGGGCTCGCTACACCCAGATAGATCTACCGCTTACGACCCTCGGTCCTACAATGAGGATTAATGGCCTCAAGTTGCGCCTACTCACTCACATGATCTGTACGTCCTAACCCTCCTTAAGCTAACCATACCATGTAAAAAGTATTCGAAATCATAGTAACATGTATTTCACCCCCGCAGTTTAAAAACTGAAAACAGTTAAGAGAAAAGGGGGACATGAACTCACCGTAGTGCGCCTCTAACTAGAAATCTCCCGGTCAACCTGCTGTGCGACGACCTACACGTACTAACTTCTATTAGACGGACGGCCGTGCCTTAGCTTAAGGTTTAATGTCTTTGGGAAATAGTTAGGCAACTATTTCGTAATTACACTTCGTAATTATTTTGTAAATATATTCCTTCCCAAGGATGGGGGTTTTAATACATGTGCGTTCGTATAACTTCAAAATATATTATTAAGTCTCACTTAATGTAATATATTTTATTTCATTTGTCCAAAACACTTTACTTCCAAAATATAATTATTTTTCCCAAAAATATTATATTTTATTCCATATAATTTTCCAAAATAATATCCTTGTCAAAATACACACTTATGAGTATTTTCTGAAAATACGTAAGTTACGTTGTAAGGTTCGGGTGGTATAAATAATACCGGTGTAACTTAAATATTTATTGTGAAGGCGTTCGTATTATATATGGAGCCGTGAATATTCGGTGTGTACGAGTTATATTATTTTTACTCTAAAAATAATGTTTATGTAGTTCACAAAATAATCATAAAAATTACACAAGTGTTACTATGAAAAATATATATTCTAAATATATATTTAACAAGTTTTATTTATGACAATCCCACCTCCGACTCTTGGAAATTTTGTAATAAAAATCATGGCGAATTTTTATTTGGAAAGCAAGTTAAAAATATATTCATAACACTTGTTCCAAAATATTTTCTAAGTGTTATTTTCTGGAAAAATTTTGCCAGAGTTTCCTCTGTAACGGGAGGTGGTCACGCTTTCAAGCGTATCATTTTCTTTTAAAAATTCAATCGACAATGTTCCCAACATCAACAAACAATATTTCAACGCTAAACTACTCAGAAATATACGTAAGTCGCAAACACATGAACTTGTGGGTTATGTAAAATCGTGTAGAAATCTTCCAAAATTCTTAGTAGATCTTTCTATCTTTGTAAGTAAAATCGTTTTCTCGAAAATCTTATTTTTAAAGAAAATACATTTTTACAACTTCTAGTCAAAATTTGCAAAATCATTTCTTTGTTAAAACCCTTCGTTACACAAGTGTCTACACACTTGTGCGTTCCCAAAATCACCTTTAGTTTATGAAAGATCCAGCTTCTAAAACATGATTTCATTTTACACTTGGTTCTTCGAAAATACCACTTGTAGATCTTTAGATCTACTAGTTTAGAACTCCATTTTACAAGAAAAATTTCTTTTACACAAGTTCATGTTCATATGTAGTAGTGTTCATCATCTAACCACTTTCATACTTTAACATACACTAGTTCATGCTTCTTGAACATGCCTTAGCCGGGTTAGATGACGATCCGAACTACTACTAGCATCCAACAACAATAAATAATCATCACAAAACTAGTTTCAAAAGTTTTACACTAATATTCATCCATTAACCACCATGCTTATTATTTTTAGAAGACTTTTAAGTTTTGATCTCTAGTGTTTATGATTTTCATCCGACAAATATTTTATTAACCACTTTAGAATAGATCAAGAAGGCGTTTAGAGTCACTTACAACTAGCTCGTGGCTAGGGAAGAAACTAGACGAAAAAAACGGGTGGTTAATAGCGTTGTGGTGAGGTCCTTGCGATTCCGTGAACACCGGGCTTCCTTATACGAGCTCTAACACGCTTGTAGTTATGTAAAATGAATTTATCAAATTTGGAAAATGTAGGTGGGTGTGGCTAGGTGGTCGGCCGAGAATCAAAAGAAGGGAGAGAGCTTTAAGAAATTTTGCTAAGTGGATTATGGAAGTGAGGTGGCCTTATGGTTTCTCTTATAACCCATCTTATGTGATTAACCAAAAGTTTATATGTCTTGTACATCTTTGACAAATATTAAAATAATCAAACTTGTAAGACCTTGTCTCCTAATGGGGGAGATCGATTAAACAAGGGGGGTTGGGTTGGGATTTGTAATCTAACTAGATAGTTGGAGCTTAAGTTAGTTAGTTAGGTGATTAAACCAATTTCTAGTGTGTTATAATTTGTAACGGGTGTTAGGGTATTCGGGGACCCTAACTGGCTCAGAAAAAGAAAAAACAATGTTATGTAAATATTTTTGTGTTCCGGGTAAAGTCCGGTTGTTCGGTTGGATATTAATCCGTAAATGTGCTAAATAAATATTTAAGGTGTTGTTAATATTATTTTTAGTGACCCAATGAATTCCCGACACCTTGTAAAGTGTCTAGTATTATTTTTCCAACTTTTTGCACTTTACTAGTTTAGATAAATGCGGAATTTTTATTTAAAGTGTTGAATTTTTGTACTCAGAGTACGTTTTAGGCACATCCGGTCACTATAAATATCACCTAGTGACGCAGTTTTACAATCCTCAACTCCCTACACTACCTACTAGTGTAGTAAACTATTCCCGGCTTATACTGGCCTCAGAGACAGTAACTGTCTGATACTGGCTATGTCAGCATGTTTACTGGGTTATCCGTATAGTGTGCTCACTGTGCTTTTGTGCATCAAGGTTGTCACTAAGGTTTGTGTGTAAATAATAGAGTGACAGTATAAGATGTGATGCATGAGTATGTATGTATCAGAAATCAGTAAGCAGTTTAATCACAGTTGTAAGCAAGCACAGTAATCAAGCCGTAATTAAATATTAATTAATTCGTACGGATACCTGATTTGGTGAGGGTTGTCACAAAAAATTGTAGTTTGATGTTCATGTTTTAAATCACAAGAACAAGAACACTAAGATGAGGAACATGAAACTTTACATGAAACTTGAACATAAAAGTTTACTTGAAGATGAAATCTTGTTGAATGAGGGTTGGGTTAAATCATACATGATACTTGATCATTGGTTTCTTGATAAACCCGTTGTTCGGACATTGGTTGATACGATTTAGTAACGATTTAACTATAAAGAAACATGCTGATTTGCATTTTCAGCCAACTTCAAAGGGCTGTAAACCTACCATAATTACTCGAAAAACAGAATTTCTGAAGCCTAAATTATGTATTTTCGAAAAACGGATCAAATGGCACTGGAATCGTAATTTTTTGAAGTCGTTTACTATTTTTAAAGGGCTATTTTTGGACAGCAGCTCAAGCTGCATTTTTACTGCCAAAAACATGTATTATATTTTTCATCATAACTTGAAACCTGAGTAGAACCAGCCCCTGAAATTTATACCGTAGATGATCACTGATGTCAGTGTGACCCTCCAACTGGAATTTCGTAAAACGGACTTACAATAAATTTTAAACGAATTATTCCGTAGGCTGTGGTCAGAAAGTAATAAATCTGATCGCAGTTCGGAAAATGATTTTCTATAAAATATTGATGATGAACTGGATCCCGATATTTTTACACAATAATATTTGATTCGGATAAGACATTCTGTAAAAATTTGGGAATTATTGGAATAAGATAACCATTTTATTAAAATGTCTGAAAACAGTCCAGTTTTATATATTAAAACTGAAACGACAAAAATAGTATCTTGCATGTCAGAATGTCGGGTTGATTATTTGAGAACGATCTAACGTGTTGTATGTTAAAGAAAATGATATGCTACTTAGCATGGACACCTCCATTTACAAAGGAGACTATGGCGAAATTTGCTGAAAATCATAACACTTAGTAAATATTTTCTAGACAAATGTTTACTAGTGTGTTCTAAACTATGCTTTTCAATATAAACCTCGCCATAATGTTTGTAACAAAAATACACATACAACATACAAGATACATAACTCGGGTGCAAAGTGCAAAATACAAGAAACTTATATTTATTTTTGGAGTAAATAACATAAGTAAGACACTTAGTTAAAAATATGAAATATTTTTAACACAAGAAAACATATACATAAAAGACAGTGACTTGTACTTGTACGATACAAGTCTAGTGACTAACGTTAAGAAAACACGTATAGGTCATGACGTTAATTAAGCAAATCCGGTGAAGTTTACGACGCAAGGAACACAAAGTTGTGAGTTCATGCTCCCCCTTTTCTTTTAACTGTTTTCAGTTTTATAACTTCGGGGGTGAAATACATGTTACAAATACGACAATATTTATAAATGGTATGATACAAAAACAAGAGGCACGCTTGGTGATAACTAGTACCAAGTATGATGCGTTTGAGAAATGATACGAGAAATCGTGTCACGAATAGGGTACCATAAGCACCATTAATCGTGTACATACTAAGACCGCAAAACAAAAGGTTAGATCTAATGGGTTCCAGGGCAGCCCCACTCTTGGTGACAACTAGTACCGAGTAGTGTTTTTGTGTCTCAGTCGTGAATCGACTACCAGAAAAATGCCTATGGTTTGGTGACTTCCTATGTCGTGTCACATGTTAATGGCTTTGCAACCCATTAACACTTGATACATATAGAAATACACAATTTATACAAGAATACTTGATTTATACATGAGCACGTGGTGTGCACAAAAGACTTGATTTATACAAGATACAAATTATGTTTTCATACATAGTATACAAACGTGAAATACAAAAATTGCATGAATTCACACCAACATTATGTTGACGTTTTTCCAAAACTCACATGTATTTCAGGTAACTAGTGGATGTGCGCGCGGTTTTACTCATGCTCTTGGATGTCGCTTTTGTTTATCTTTGAATAAAGTTGTAAACTTATCAGACAAAATGTTGTCTTGTGATGTAAACACTTAAACCATGTTTTCGGTTATGTAATGTTGGCATTTTGAAGTTATTTTATGAGCATGTAGTATGTTTACCTTTCGTATGCAATGAGAACCTTTCATGATCACACCTTGTGCTTCCGCCGCAGAAAGGGGTGTGACACTTCTCACTAGCATGATGATGAAGGTTACATTGGTTGCACAAGGGTGCAGTTCCGTTATATGGCTTCCTAGCAGGGGGTTGAGCTAGTTGGTTGGGGGCAGCTTGATCATTGTGAGCAACCACGACGAAGTTCTGGGAAGCTTTTCGCTTCTTTGATTTCTTGGAGGATCCAGTCTGTTCATCTTTGGGTTTCGATTCCTCGATTGGTTTCTTATCACCTTTTCAGAAAAGTTTACCTTTCCTGATTTGAGATTCAGTCAAGGTAGCAGATAGCTCAATGGCTTGCCTAACTGTAGCGGGGTTACTACCAGTCACAATGTCTTGTACTGGGTCAGGGAGGCCATCAATGTACTTTTCGATTGCCTTATCCAAAGGTGTAACCATATTCGGGCATAGCAGACTTAACTCCTCATAACGATCTGTGTAGGCTCGATGCTCACCGCTATATTGCTTAAGATCGTCGAATTCCCTTTCCAAGGTCCTGATCTCATGACGAGGACAGAATTCCTTCATCATCAGGGCTCGAAGCTCTTCCCACATTTGAGCCAGTGCCACATCGGCACCCCTATCCCTCATCACACCATTCCACCATGTCAAAGCTCGTTTCTCAAAGACACTAGATGTGAATTCTACCTTTCGCTCATTTGGGATTGAACATGCCTGAAGGTGCTCTCTAGACTCTCGAACCATTGCAGAAGTGCAGTCGTTCCTTGAGACCCAAAAAACTTTGATGGCTTAGCCGATTTGAATGTCTTGAAGTTGCAGGGGGCATTATTGTTGTTGAGAGCTTGGTTACATTGAGCAACGATGTTCGGGATTGCAGCAGTCATTTGCTGCGTAATGACAGCTGCCAGCTCTTCAACAGGTACCTGATTTTCGCGTCGTGGAGGCATTCTAAAAAGGGGAAACAAAAGAGAAAACAAATGAAATGGCATTGGGTAAGAATAGGATGTTACAGTTACCGACCAAAATCATGGGTGATGGTCATTTGTTTGAACCACGAAGCAAACAAACGACACACAAAGGCTGAATCAAAGCAAATAGGTCCTCATAATGTATCGCGAAGACATGCTCGCCTATAAGTGGACACTCACCCCAAGAGTTCCCAGGTAAGAGTGACTGGTCCGATATTGCGGATTTGTACGAACACTCTAGCCTTAGACAGAAAGCTCAGGGTACAGTCACCCACCCTTCCAGTTTGCATGTGTTCACATTATGTAGACCCAAACTTTGACGAGATTTCGAAAACTTTGAAGGTTTAAAACCTTACAATAAATCATCCTAGAACAGATGATTGATTTTCAGAGCGGATTCGAATTTTGTATTCTTGTTGTGGTTGTCACCTAAGGATAGGTGACGGTCATTTGTTTTAAAACTAAACACAAGATAACTTGTATTAGGGTCCTAGTAAGGTTATAGTCTAGGTCAAAGCGTTACTAATAACCTAATTCCCTATAACCATTGGCTTTGATACCAACTTTTCTGTCACACCCCGACCACGTAAAACAACAAAACGTGGCGGAAACGTCGGGGAGTGTTGTAACAGAATCATTGTTTCACAACCATGGATTAAACAGTTTCGTTTTATTGAATTGAATGTATTACATTACATTGGAATTAGAAACAAAACAGGAACAAATAAACTTTCATTGTTATTAAGTCACTAAGGCCTTGTCCATTCCTATGTGAGCGTACACAAGTATCATCATCAAACATCATCAACTATGGTACCTGAAACACATGTGAAAATACGTCAGCATAAAAATGCCGGTGAGTACATAGGTTTTATGTGAGTGTCAGATTCATGGCTCATTTTACATGTTTCAATACTTATTTAAAAATCTTGTTTTGAAAAGTATAGCATTGCATCATAACTAACCAACTCAAATCAAGTTGGTTATACTTTATAAAATCTCATAGCCATGATTCTTAACCCAAAACGTTTGTTTAAGAAAAACCAAAATTTGTAAAACATCTCATAAAAACTCGTTAATAAAACTCGTATGGTTTATATTGTTAGAAAAACCTTGTAATATAACTTTGTTTTGATAACCTTGCCCAAGTGATCTAGATAACGCAACGATATATAATGTGTTAAAAGCACTTATATATAGAAAGTATCAGCGGCGTATCCACCATGCTTTCAACACATTACAACCGCCCCGTTACCTAATCACTTCCCTAATCCCAATGGTTCAAACAGTTACAAATGGTTCACATAAATCAAAAGGTTACAAATGGTTCACATAAATCAACAGGTTACAAATGGTTCATGTTTTGGTCAAAAATCACACAAGGATAATGCAACCAAATCTGATTTTGTGAGGTTAGATGCTTGGATAATTGAATAAATGTATGAATGAAAAATCAACGATGAACACCGAGATTTATACGAGGAAAAAGCCCTTGATCTTTAGAAGATCTCCGGCATAAAAAAACCTCGGGTGATGGAAACTACCGATCACCAACTATATTGCATAAAAAGATTACAACTTTGGAACTTATTGAGCCTGTTACAATGAATTCTAGTGTGTGTGTGTGTGTGTGTGTGTGTTTGAGAGCGAGTAGCAGAGGTGTTGTGTCGAAACTTAGTTGTGTTCTATCAGCTCAATACCCCCTAAATAAGCTAACAAAAAGTCCTATTTTCTAGGAAGACCATGTCTACTCCATAACCGTTAATGGAAAATGGCACATGTAGCATAAATAACGAATATTCCCCTAAATTCCAGCTGAGAGTTAGCCCACTACGGCCATTATCTGCATATAAACATTAAAAACGTGACAATTATTAGAAATTATAAGTTCTGTTAAGGATCCTGGATCCTCAGGCGCGGGATCCTCAGACTCTAGATCCTCAGACTCCCTGCATAATCCGTTAAGGATCCGTGATCCATGCCCAGTCTTAGGATAGATGATCCTTAGCATAAAATCCATGCCCTAACAATTGCCCCCAATATGGCAGTTGTGATAAGGATTCACAGCTGTCATATTTCCGTTAAAAGTGGACTAGCCGTTGCTGCTGGTATCTAGTCGTTACACTGCTTGTCGTCACTGATAAGACCTGCTATAATCATCATTGCAAAATATAGAGTTAGAGATAACTCCTCAAGTGCCTTTACAGATCAGAAGATCCTTCTGTTTGTGGAGAATGAATCCTTCTACACCATTCGCTATTAACCTTCCTGCACTTTAATTCCTGCATAGACACTTTAACTGTTAGATAGCATTGTCCAGCCTGGGTGGATGGTCCACGGTTTTACTGGTGAAATCCAGGCCAGATGATTTGATACATAATGAATGGGTAATAACATTAAACTTTTTTAGCTACAACTGTTGTTTCTTTCCTCTTTATTTTTCATGTATGCTTTCTATTTTCAAAGATATCATCGCCAAACAACTGGAAAGTTATTGGAAATCTGATGATAATGTTAAACTTTTAACAGAAAACTTGAAGTGTTCATACAAATGTGGATCAATGATTCTTAACCAAAAAGGATAAGAGACAACTTACAGCTTAGAAAAAGTTAAAATATAACATACCAGAGAATCTAAGTTAGGATTCTATATCCTTGTAAATTATTGCTGAATAAACAAACTGTGAAAGGTAAGTTTCTAGGATCCAGGATCCTTATTGTCAGAACTTGTATAACTTTAGAGCTCCAAGATCCTGTAAGAAAAACAAACTTGGGACCAAGCCAAATAATTGGGAATGAACCCATAATAACTGGGGACAAGCCCAAATAAACTGGGGACAAGCCCAACAAACTGGGGACAAGCCCAAATGAACTGGGGACAAGCCCAATATTGTCACACCCCGAAATATCAGAGCATTGGCGTGACTGGACTGGTATCTTCATTGCACAGCGGAAGCAAATAAGCTAAGTCTTTTAGTATGTGAACGCCCACTAAGCATTCGACTCTTCATGGTTCTCCTATTCCAACCGTGCCTTGTCTTAGAACTGTAACCTGAGAAAGAAACATGCGAAAAATCAACATAAAGTTGAGCGAGTTCATAGTTTGTTTGTAAAAGATTTGAAATAAATCTTTTGAATAACCGGTTTTTGAAGTATTGTTGAGAAAACGAATTTAAAATCATTTTCTTGTCAAGTTATACAGAAACTTTGTATGAAAACATGGTATGCATCTTGTATAATTCAAGTATTCCTGTATGTATCATGTATTCTTGTATAAATCACGTATTCTTGTTTGAATCATGTTTTCTTGTATAATTCAAGTATTCTGTATGTATCTTGTTGTTAATGGGTTGCAAGGCCATTAACATGTGACACGACATAGGAAGTCACCAAACCATAGGCATTTTTCTGTAGTCGATTCACGACTGAGACACAAAAACACTGCTTGGTAAAAGAGTGGCCAAGAGTGGGGCTGCCCGGAACCCATTAGATCTAACCTTTTGTTCTGCGGTCTAAGTATGTACACGATTAATGGTGCTTATGGTACCCTATTCGTGACACGATTTCTCGTATCATTCTTGTATCCATCATATCAAGTATCAATTTTCAGTTCTTGTATTCTTTATGTCAAGTATCAATTCTCATGTGTTTGTATACTCTTGTATTTTCTCGTAGTTTAGAAAACTAGAATTCGTGTGTAAAAGCTTGTTTGAAAAACCGGTATAAAACATAAGCTTTTCGTAAACCATTTATGTCAGATAAATCTTGCTTGTAAAATGGTTTATAAATATGTAATTCTTGTATGCTTTGCAAAAAGTGCATGTCTTTCCACCCCGAAAACATTTATAAAAATGTAGAACAGTAAAAAGGTGGGGGGGTTATGAACTCACCTGAATATTCATGTGCAAAGCTAGCTAATTTACGACTTCGCGATGTCGTTTCCAAGGCTTGACTTGCTAGCGTGCATTCTACAATATTCCTAACACGGAATTTCTCATAAGTTTCTAAATCATGCGGTAACTAATCTACGTGTTACCGAGCTCTACCGAATCGTTAGTCGAACGATTTGACGGTAAATAGTTAACTTAATGAAAATGACTAAGTTAAACTGCCGCGAGAAGTCGTTTGAGTATGTAGGAATATTCGTATGAAAGTATTATATAATAAACTCGTATTATATATATTGCGTCTTGTATATTTGCCAAAATATATGTATATGCCGTTTCGGCGTTCGTAATAAATATAAAATATTATATTTATTTTGCGATAGAATCATCGAGTAGTTCGAAGTTTGAAATAAATATAAAACTATATTTATTTTTAAAAACAAATCCACGTTGTACGACGTTTGAAATAAATATATAAATTATATTTATTTTTATAAAAGGATTCGTCGAATTTCCGAAGTTTAAAACAACTATGTTTGTTGTTGAAAATAGTTTCCGAATCGTTGTTTTCGTAAGTTGTAAAGTGTCGTCGAAAGAAACTTTATATTTGTATCTCGTAAATGTCGCTTATAACAATAGTTGTCGTTTTACAAGAAAAGCACGTTTTTATAATAAAACTCGTTTTGTTTTACGGGTTTTCTCGAAAAACGGGCAGAGTTTCCTCTGTTTTTGGACGCCCCGACAACACAAGTTGTCATTATTTTTCAAAACCAATCAATATTCAAACAACGAAATCAATATTTATGTAAATCTTGTCGAATATTTTGAGATGTGAACTATGTATAATCGATTCGAGCTCGTTTTTCACGTAATGTTAATATTATGAAAAATAACAAAATAAATGTGCCGCTTAATATTTACCAAATCTTCGCGTCGGGTTGTTGACCGAGTCAACTGAGTTGACCAGGTTTGACCGAGTTGACTCGGTTTGACCGAGTCAACTTAACCTAGTTGTCTGACCGAACCGAGCCGTCTGACCGAAGATGTTGACCGCAGTTGACCTGCTTTGACTTGCTGAGTTGACCGAGTCAACTCGCTGAGTTGACCGAGTCAACCCGAACCGTTTCAGAAGTTGACTAAACCGCCTGAACCGAACCCGATCTGAGCCGAGACCCAAATTCCGCACCCGAATCTGTCGGATAATGTCGCTGACCGCCGGACTAAGACGCGGACCGCCGGACCGACACGCGGACCACCGGACTGAGACGTCAACCGCCGCTACGATTATCATCATCATCATCAAACGTCGTCGTCATCACCTCCGTCTAAAACCCGCCGGATAAACAGGGTGACCACCGAAGAAATGAACCGACCGGACCTGATATCGACCACCGGACAAATTAACTGACCGGCGGTCCGAGTCTCCGACCGCCGGTTATTTCTTCCTCGCCTCTCGATCTCTCTGCTCGGCTCTCTCTCTCTCTCTGCCTGAAACACCGATCGTCACCATCCACCACAGCGCCGCCGCCTGTGGTGGTGTTGCTGCTGCTGAAATCCGCCACCACCATAAGATGGTGGTGGTCGGCCGATTAACAGAAGGGGGGGGGGGTGTTTAAGAGGTGAGAGTTGGAGATGAACAGAGGAGTGTGTGTGTGTGTCTGATTTTCAGCTGGCACCGGCCGGAATTACTCCGGCTCCGGTCGTCGGTGACTGGATGCGAGAAAGGAGAGAGACAGTCTTTGTGTCTGTGTGTTTCATGTGTGCACAAATGAGGAGGCAGGTCCTTTATATAGAAATTGAGGATTAAAGGTTCTTTTGGGTATTCATTTTTCAATCAGGTCATGCCCTTTAACTTTAGGGTTAAAATCTCTTGGTAAGATTTAGTATGGATTTGTAAATCTTGTAGATTTTACACAGATTTTGTGTAGATCTTGAAGAGATCTAATATACATGTGCAGGCTTAGGCTTGTGGGTGTTGGGCTTGGGCCCAGGGCCCACAAGCCCATTTCGTGTATAAGTGGCCCGTAATTCGTACGAGACCCGTTGTCAAATCCTGAACTCCGTTTAACGTCAAAAATTAAAATACACCAAAAATTACGGTCGGTAGTCGTTGTTTGCGCGCCTGTTCGTCGGTCACGGTAATAATCGCGAAAAATTGTATCGTTGCCGTCTTTAATCCGTTTTCTAATCCGGTTTCGACTGTAGTTGCTAAAATTTCATCACGGAGCTAAATTTAGCGTAAAATATTCGTGGACAGTCCGTATTTATCGACGTTGTCCGTAATATTCAGCAGATCTTCTGTAAATCACCACACGCGCATTGTATAGCTGAACAAACGTTTCTGGGCACTCCAAGGGCCTAATTAAGTTGATTTATGTTGTAATCACTATTTATTATTGCGTTAATCTCCTGTTAATCGCGTAACTAAGAGCCGTAAATTACCGGTTGTCACAAATATACTGGGGACAAGCCCAAAAAACTGGGGACAAGCCCAAAGGATCTTGTGTAAACTGGAGTATGGCCCAAACTGGCGACTATCCAAACGTGAGCGACATGAAAATGCTGAAACCTTAGCTAACGTGAAAACGTTAGAAACCTTAGGAACGGATGTATGGTACGTCTACCATTATACGTAGGATCCTGAATACAGCCAGTACAATGAAATTGTCAGCCCCTAAAGCGGGTACTGGTCGCATTGCCTTGAACTGCACCAGGATCATCGTGCGCTACTGGCGAAACTGGGGACATGCCCAAAAACTGGGGACAAGCCCAAAAAATGGGGACAAGCCCAAAAAACTGGGGACAAACCCAAAAAACTGGGGACAAGCCCAAATACTTTGGAGATTTGACCAACCACTTTGATCTTCTGTAAAATGATAACAACTCTGCAAAAGCTTAAACTTTGTGAAAATAGATGTTAACTGATTAACATCTTTAACTTATGATAAGTAATAAGAATAAAATGAATGAAAATGAAAGTAATGTGTTACCAAATGTAGAATCATATATCCTTTGAGGATCCTTCAAGGATATCGGTCATGAATATGGCTAAGGATTCTGGATCCTTATTACATGAAGTATTTCTTCAAGTGGACAGCATTCCAAGCTCTTGGTAGTAAATCACCTTCCATTGTCAGTAAATGATATGCCCCCTTTCCTTCCTCAGCTTCAATTAGGTAGGGACCTTCCATTTTAGTGCTAATTTGCCATCAGCCGAATTCGTAGTGTTCTAGAATGCTTTCCTTAGCACAAAATCACCAATTTGAAATCTTCTGATCGTGACATTCTTGTTGTATACTCCAGCTATTCTTTGTTGATAACTGGTCATCAAATCTGGTAATAATAGGATGTAGGAGCTCCGCTGGTTGATGAAGGATATTGCTATGTCTCGGACAAGCATCACATTTCTTTGCATAATCCACAACATCCCTCTTCATAGTAGACCAATAGTATCCTGTTCTATGGGTCCTTGAGAACAGTGCTCTGCCCCCAGTGTTGTTTCCACAATCTCCCTCATGAAAATCCTTTAGGACTTCTTGAATTTCAGGATCCTCGATGCACCTTAACTATGGACCTGCAAGAGATCGTTTATACAAGCTGTTATTTAATATTCTAAATTGAGATACCTTGACTTTGAAAGCTCTAGGATTTTCTCTTGTAGGGATCTCTCCATGTTGTATATATCTCAAGATTGGAAGGATCCAGGATCCTGAATTTGTCTGTGCACCATCATTAGGTATGATTGCAGAATCCGCCACTATCTTCATAGCCGTGTGATCCTCAATAGCAGGAGCTAAGATGTGGATGATGGGAATTTTAATATCCTCTGGAATCTTTAGGGATGATCCAAGGTTAGTTAAAGCGTCTGCTTCTGCATTCTCTTCTCTAGGTACCTGTGTTAAACTGAAAAAAAGCAAAAGAATCTGGCAGTTTCCTGACTACCTCTAGGTATTTGATTAGTTTTTCACCTTTAATAGTATAGGAACCATTATAATGATTAGTAATTGTTTTGGTCAAAAATCAAGCAATGATAATGCAACCAAACTTTCTGTTGTGAGGTATGATGCTTGAATCAATGAACAACACTAAGGATCACTCAGAAACGAAATGAACAAGTGACACAAAGATTTATACGAGGAAAAAGCCCTTGATCAATAAATGATCTCCGGCATAAAAAACCTCGGGTGATGGAAACTACCAATCACCAACTCAGATTAAACAAGAAATGTATTACAACTTCGGATGATAGCGAGCTAATTACAAGGATCACTATAGTGTAATGTGCAAAAAAGTGTGTAATCGCCAAGTGAACTGTCAAGAGCTGGTGAGAGCAGTTGCAAGTGTGTGTTAAGCTAAAAATAGCCAAGTGTTTCTATTTAGCTCGCTATCCCGTTTAAAAATGGAAAATATCTAAGCTAACAAACATTCCGCATTTGGTGCAAGTCCTCCACGACCTCCATAACGTCCATTTCAGCCATGCACGTGCGGAATAAATATGGAATATGCTCCCGGAATATCGCCAAGACCAAGTCCAAGGTCGTACTCCTGCAAAACAACATCATATTCAAAGCAGACAATCGTTAGTATAAGGATCCTTACGATGATCCATGATCCTGATCCTGCAATACTTCTGAGGATCACTAATTCAAACAGAAGTGAGGATCACTAAACCCAACAGTAATTGAGGATCATTGATCATTCAAAAATCCTCCCCTAACAATTGCCCCTAAAATATAAGGCGTAATTTGTAAATAAACGAGTTATATTTTCTCGTTCTTATCCGTAACCAACTAACGGATATATAGCCGTTGAATCCTGACTAGCCGGTGCTAACATGACGTCATTGAGGTGACTATCCTGCAAAATCATCATTATAAATTGAAGTTAGAGATAAGGGTTAGAGAGCATTTAAATTCGTGCATTTCCTTCTTTAAATCTTCATTCAAAGACTTGATCAGGTATTTCTCTTTCGTTTCTCTCTTCATCTTCTCACTCTGTTTCTTCTTCTTCACCACCGTCATAATCGAGATGATGCTAAGATCCTCACCAGCTAAGGATCACAAGAAGGACAGCCCCTTGAAAAGCCAAGGGATCATAAAAGATTCTGCAAAAGAACGATGATGCTTCACTGATCCACAGATAGACAGAATCCGCCATTGTTTTCCGGCAAACACCGATTTCAAACCATTTGATCCCACCGTTCTAAGTGACCACGTTTCTGAAACCTGGGTAGCTTTTCCAGTCACACCATTCACAATAGGATACTCATATCCTTTTCCAGATTTCACCCAATCCTTTTTCTCTCTCACCGGCATCTCCTACATTCAAGCGATGCCAATGATCTGGAGGGTCTTATATACCCTTGAAAGGATCATTGAACATGAAGGAATTGATCTGGGAATGTCGGAGTTTGCAGAGATGTATGACCTCGTTAGCCATGGATCCCACCGATATCTACTCAAACATAAACCTGGTGAAGAACATCCCATCTTCAAAGCCACTAAGAATGACACCAACTGGAAACGACGATTCTTCTTTGTCAGAAGGGATTCTATCCCTGATGGAAAGGATCTGCCTAGGAAATGGACCACCCATGGTAGGATAGAGGATCCTGAGAAGGATCACCAGATGACCTTGTTTTTGTTTAAGGATCACTAACGTCCTTTTGTTTCTATTTTGCAGCTATTACCGTCGCACACCTCATCACAACACCTGCAACAAAGGAAAGGCTTACCGCTTTTCGGAGACTTGATCCTGCAAGAAGATCATTTAAAACAAAAACCCAGGATTCTCAAGAAGTATCCTCAGGTTCTGTCACTATGTCGAGTAAGTATCCATGTTTATATGTAATTAAATGCTTACATTGAAATGAAATAAGGATACTTATCTGTTTTGGATGTGTAGGCGCTGGAAAATCTTCAAGATCTGCCTCCAAATTCAGTGTTACTGACCTTGACACTGTCCGATCCCCAAAGAAGAAGCTTGATGCCAGCCCAGCTGTCACGATCCCCAAGGCAACCACTTCAAAGGGAAGAGGTGGAAAGAAAAGGAAGACCTCTGAAGCTGACAATCTAGAAGGCTTGCCTCTGATCCGCCATCAGTTCCTCGAGTACTTTGCTGTGGTAAGGATCACTGACTTAGCTTAATTATCCTGCCCACTTGAGGATCACGTGATCCTGAGCTTTGCATTGTCTTTTTTGCAGAAATTTGCTGAAATCGAGGACTATGTTGGGAACGTCGAAGAGATTGAGGAGAAATACTCTGACCTCCAAAAAGTGGTGGTGCTCAAGGATCACAAGATTGCCTCCCTCGAAAAGGACTTCAATGATGTCAAAACTCAAGCGGTTGCAGCTCAGATCAATGCCGACTATGAGAAGCACGAGATTATGGAGGATGCTAAAGTCTCCACTGCCATTGCCATGTACAAGACCAAGTTGCAGATGGCCCAAGAAGCTCAGGATCCTAATTTTGACAGGAGCAACTGGGACATTGAGGGCTGGAAGGCTAGGCTGGCTGAGTTGGAGGACGAAGAAGAGGCTGATGAGGTTCTGGCGATTGAGGCCGGTGGCAGTGGCAAGGATCATGCGAAGGATGCTGGAGCTGGAGGAGATGGTGATGCAGCAAAGGTGTAAGCTGCAGGAATGGGCGGTGAAGGACATTTCTAGACGTAGCCGGAGCCCATTTTTTAAGTTTGGTTGTTTGGTTATGATGTTTTTGTTGAACAATGATGGGTTGTAATAACTTTAGACAATAGTTTCTAGGATGAAGGATCATGGATCCTTGAACAATAGGCAGGATAATGGGTGGTGGATGGATCCTCTGTTTGGGGGATGAAGCCACTCGTTATCCTTCCGTCTTTTATTTCCTGCACTACAAAGACCCGTAAACAATGGACACCCTTTGCCAACCCATGTGGACGGGTCACGTTTTGCTGGTAGAAACGTGGGTTGGCAATTTTGACAACCTTAAAGGGTTTAACGTTTTGTGAATAAAATAACTTTAACTTTTTGGCTATCTCCCGTGTTGCTATCCTTGTTAGTACTTCACTTTTCAATTGTTGTGATATACATCCTTGTTATCCTTCCGTCTTTTATTTCCTGCACTACAAAGACCCGTAAACAATGGACACCCTTTGCCAACCCATGTGGACGGGCCACGTTTTGCTGGTAGAAACGTGGGTTGGCAATTTTGACAACCTTAAAGGGTTTAACGTTTTGTGAATAAAATAACTTTAACTTTTTGGCTATCTCCCGTGTTGCTATCCTTGTTAGTACTTCACTTTTCAATTGTTGTGATATACATTTTGTCTAAACTTATCAAGTAAAGAAAAAACTTAATAAATATCCTCAAAAAGTTTAGGATATGATCGAGGATCACATACCCTTTAGTTGGTATAGTTTAAGGATCATAAATTCAGTTGTCAAAGGATAAGGGTCACTCAAATGAATAATGAATAAAATCAAAATAGTTAAGGATCATACCTGAGAATTCAAGTTAGGATCCTAACCTTTAACACTTATAATCAGGATAACCAAAAGACAGACCTTAGTAGAAGGTAAGGATCAAGGATCCTTGGTCATTTAGCTTCAAAAACCTGAAATAGGATACAACTTGGGACTAAGCCAATATAAGATGAAAGTTAGTAACTGGGGACAAGCCCAACAATTCTGGGGACAAGCCCAATATACTGGGGACAAGCCCAAAGGATAACTAGGGACAAGCCCAAAGGATAACTGGGGACAAGCCCAAAGGATAACTGGGGACAAGCCTAAAGGATAACTGGGGACAAGCCCAAAGGATAACTGGGGACAAGCCCAAAGGATCGTATGTAAACTGGAGTATGGCCCTCACTGGCGACTATCCAAACTTAGTGACATGAAAATGCCAAAACCTTGGCTAACGTGAAAACGTTAGAAACCTTAGGAACGGATGTATGGTACGTCTACCATTATACGTAGGATCCTGAATATAGCCAGTACAATGAAATTGTCAGCCCCTAAAGCGAGTACTGGTCCCCTTGCCATGAACTATACCAGGATCATCGTGCGCTACTGGCGAAACTGGGGACAGGCCCAAACTGGGGTCAAGCCCAAATAACTGGGGTCAAGCCCAAATAACTGGATACTTCTGTGGATGCTCAATCCTTAGATAAGGATACCTGAACCTTCAAAACTCAGAATCAAGTGAAAGGAGGATAAAGGATGCAGGATCCTTATCCTTATATAAGAGAATAAAAGAATGAAATAGTTTGAGATTAGAATGTTACCAAAATGAGGATCATCTGTTCTGTAAGGATCCTTCAAGGATACTTGTCATGTAAGGATCATGGATCCTTGTCACATGAAATATTTCTTCAAATGGACAGCATTCCAAGCTCTTGGTAGCAAATCACCTTCCATTGTTAGCAATCGATATGCCCCCTTTCCTGCTTCAGCTTCAATCAAATAAGGGTCTTCCTATTTTGGTGCCAACTTTCCATTAGCAGGATTGGTGGTATTCTGAAATGCTTTCCTTAAAACCATATCACCAACCTGGAATTTCCTGATCCTGACATTTTTGTTGTAGGCTTCAGCCATCCTTTGTTGATAACTAGCCATCCGTATCCTTGCCAAATCCCTGATTTCTTCTATAGTATCCAAGTCTTGAACCAAGTTTTCAGCATTTTCTTCAGGATCACGAATGCTTGTTCTTGTAGTTGGGACCACCATCTCTATAGGAATTACTGATTCTGCCCCAAATACCAAAGAAAATGGAGTTTGGCCAGTAGCACTCTTGGGAGTTGTCCTATCGGCCCAAATCACATAAGGTAGTTCTTATGCCCATTTTTGTCACACCCCGACCACGTAGAACATACAAAACGTGGCGGAAATGTCGGGGAGTGTTGTAACAGAATTAATTGTTTCAAATCCATGGCAATTGAAGTTTCGTTTTATTGATTAAAAGTGTTACAATGTCTTAACAAACAAGGAAATACAACATAATTAACTAGTCTTGCATCTTTTATTGTCACTAAAGCCCAAGTCTGCCTATGTGTATCTTGATCATCTTATGCAACAGCTCCTGAAAAACACATGTGAAAATAGGTACGTCAGCATAAAAATGCCTGTGAGATACATAGGTTTTGTGAACATAGGTTTCATGACTTATGTTTGAGAAAATGTTTAGTCATGAACCTTGTAATTTGCTTTGTTTTGTAAATCATTTGAAAAACGATAAGATCAGATGATATGTATAAATAAGAGAATAATGTATGGTTAAATGAATAACCATTGTAAAATGAGTTTGTAAGATAAGTTGTTTGTAAATCAATGTCTTGTGAAAAGTATGTTATTTGTATAAAATGTTATATGTGTCAAACTGAAATGATTCAAATAACGCTACGATATGTAATACCATACAAACACTTATATATAGGAAGTACCAGCGGCGTATCCACCATGCTTGTATCATATTACACACGCATCGTTACTTAATCACTTAATCAAACCAAACCATCAATGTAAGATGTCTATGTTTAAACCAATTGTCAAATGTATTGAATAATATACCAAAATGTTTATGTCAAGATGTAAATCGTGCAACGTATAACCAATGTTGAAAATGTTTATTTGTCAAATGTAAATCATGTAATGTGTAACCAAAATGATATGTATGGCTAGTGAAATGCATAAACTAAACCATAGGTGAAATGCACAAAACAAAGTATTGAAGTAAAACTTGGTTTAAATCAAAGTTATGTTTTGTGTAGTAAATGTATGCTATACTGATATTAGACATTTATGCGGTATTGTGAAAATTCATACATCCAAGCCTTGCGACAGTCGGATAACCATGTAAAAATGGGTTATCAAAAGAATATGTATTCGGATTCGGTCATTCCTTACGTCCAAACAAACCCGAGATTTCAGGAATGGGATTTGTCAAGTCCTATGGTACCACTACCTACTACCGAGCGGCATGATCGGTGTTAATGAATGTATAGTATAGTTTAAACGAACCAAATGTCATACCAAAATGTAAGCATATGATGAATAAGAAATGTACTAAGTATACAAAGCAGAAAAGTCATGTAAATCAATGTGCTAGCATGCTATCAGTTAACATACATAGCAGAAATGTAATGTAGAACCATGTACTAAGTATGCACACAATGGACATACATAGCATAAAATGTAATGAAATCATGTACTATAATGTACTAATGAACATAGGAAGTATATGATGTGAAAACAGGAAAACATGAAAGTAACAAGTAGGCACATGTGTTTCACCCCAAAACAGTTTGGAAAACAGTAAAAAAGGGGTCTATGTACTCACTTGAGATTGCTCAGAAGTCCTAAGATAACCACCAAGCAATGCTAGAGATCACGGATATCAAACGACACCTAATATAGGTAACTACATTAATAAACCGGACCTAAATCGGAAGATCGGATAGAATGAGGGTTCGTAAACCAACCGAGTGTAGAGACTCGTGTCATACGGTTTAACAAAGCCTACATACTGAATGAAACCTAACCTAAGTGCTTACGACCCATTTCGACCCGTTTAGGTAGCTTATGTTACTTTAATGCGTCGTTCGCGTGAAACGCGTTCGGACCGCCTAACTAGTCCTATGACAAGTAAAATATGCCTTAACATGTTTAATATTGTTACTAAATCAGTTTAGATACCAAAAGTTATGTTACATATGCTTAAAATGAATTTTGGCATCAAAGGGGTATTTTGGTAATTTACCTAAGGCATATATACTACCTATCATACAACTACTTAAACGAAGCGACCATAAGGTATAACCTCGGAAGGTTATTCCCTATATACTATGGTCACCTAATGTGCTTGGTCGGATCCTAATGATCGACCAAACGGGTCGGGTTCGAAAGTATAAGCGATTGTTTAGATCGCTTACCTGACGACCCTATATAAGCACTAAACTAAAAGTGACGAGCTAAGCATGTTAAAACATGCTTAACTAAGTTTAGAAAACAGGTTTGGTATCACAACAAACGGTTGTGATACCTAAGAGTAGTTTGGTTACAAAATACGCAAGAATACGTATTCTGACCGAAACTACGGCTCGTCACTGAGCCTAGATAACGTGGTAATCAGTAGGTATAGTCACTAGGGACTATAACCATCGTGATCACGCTCACGTTATGAAGTTCAACGAACTCCGCATCGACCATAAACTGGTCAATGCAGAAAGTCAAACAAATTTTGACTTTCGGACTCGAAAAGCAATAAAAGAACGAAGGAACACTTACGAAGGGTCCCCGAATGCTAATCTAGATCAAAATAGCTCAGGTATGAAACAAAGGTTTCAACTTAGAGCACAAATGATCAGATTCTTGTGAGAAATGAAGTGAAATGTGATGGGTATTTATAGATTTCGGTCCACCGTTAGGATCGTTTCTTGGAGAAGAGGGAATGATCACACCCCTACACTTGTTGGAATGTTGTGGTTACTGAATTTGGCCACCATAAGAGTTTAACATGTGGCACTTGACCTTTGGGAAGTGTTAGGAGCTGCCAACTTGTGTTAAAAATGGACTTTGCTGATCAGAAGGGGCCTAGCGTGATGCTAGGGGGCTAGGCGTCGCGCTAGGGGTCCCCTGATCAGCAAACACTTTCAAATGCTCACCTTTCAGCCCCCGTTGCGTATTAAGGCCATTTCCGACGTGTTTAAGGCTCGTTAAATCATTTTCAAGGCTCCACAAGGATGCCTAAACATTGTGGACATGAAACATGCTCAAAAATATGTCGGATGTTAGTTCGTTTGGTCGTACGAACGCGATGTTCGGTTAATTACGACGGAATGCGCATAAGCGCGAGAAACGATCTAAATTGCGTGACGAATGGATTTTTCTTATCCCAAACACTAAAATAAAATATTTTAGTGCTTACATAAATTTTTGGATGTCCAGATGTATTCAGAACGTAAGTTATGCGCGAAAGTGCAAACTTGTGCACTTTTTGACACTTTTAGTCCCTGAATGACCCAAAAGTTTATTTTAGCATACCGAACCCCTTTAAAACTTATTTCTAAGTTATGTAAATGTTATTTAAGGTATGTTAAGTATATGTTGATGTTCCGGAGTATTTTTCGCGTTAAACTAAGTACGTTTACGCACCAGTTTGCGTATAACTCTCTAGAAAGTGATATAGAGTTTGAAATCGAACAAGAGCTGATATGTGCAAAAGATACACATATTTATACAAGCCCAAAGTATGAAATACAATATTTCATTGGTTTGGCATTTGTTGGATGGTTGAAGTGACACAGGTGTCACAGTCTCCCCTACTTTAGGAAATTTCGTCCCGAAATTTATTCGTAGGAGTCTATCTGTGACTTTGTGTCAAATAATCACCAGAGATATGAAAGGAATAATCCTGACATTTCCTTAACGGACATTCTTCAGAAATGAAAATGAACGGGACGAGTCATTTTCCACAACTTCTTCAGAAACGAAAATGAACGGAACGAGTCATTTTCCACAACTTCTGCAGAAACGAAAATGAACGAAATGAGTCATTTCCCACAACTTCTTCAGAAACGAAAATGAACGAAATGAGTCATTTTCCACAACTTCTTCAGAAACGAAAATGAACGAAATGAGTCATTTTCCACAACTTCTTCAGGAATGAAAATGAACGGAATGAGTCATTTTCCACAATACCTCTAGAAACGAAAATGAACGGAATGAGTCATTTTCCATAATTTCTTCAGGAACGAAAATGAACGGAATGAGTCATTTTCCATGATTTCTTTAGGAATGAAAATGAACGGAATGAGTCATTTTCCATGATTTCTTCAGGAATGAAAATGAACGGAATGAGTCATTTTCCACAACCTCTTTAGAAACAAAAATGAACGGAATGAGTCATTTTTCACATTTTCTTCAGAAACGAAAATGAACGGAACGAGTCATTTTCCATGATTTCTTCAGGAATGAAAATGAACGGAATGAGTCATTTTCCACAACCTCTTCAGAAACAAAAATGAACGGAATGAGTCATTTTTCACATTTTCTTCAGAAACGAAAATGAACGGAACGAGTCATTTTCCATGATTTCTTCAGGAATGAAAATGAACGGAATGAGTCATTTTCCACAACCTCTTCAGAAACAAAAATGAACGGAATGAGTCATTTTTCACATTTTCTTCAGAAACGAAAATGAACGGAACGAGTCATTTTCCATGATTTCTTCAGGAATGAAAATGAACGGAATGAGTCATTTTCCACAACCTCTTCAGAAACAAAAATGAACGGAATGAGTCATTTTTCACATTTTCTTCAGAAACGAAAATGAACGGAACGAGTCATTTTCCATGATTTCTTCAGGAATGAAAATGAACGGAATGAGTCATTTTCCACAACCTCTTCAGAAACAAAAATGAACGAATCAACTCTAGACACAAGGCGAAACTCGCTGTGGTTTCTGTGCACTGAATTCCATAATTATGTATGCATCCATAATTACGTAATTCCTTGCATAGTCCGCACAGTTTGTCTTGTAATGTTTTTTTTTTAGGGGAGGAAAATCAAACCTGTGATGAGTGTGACTGGACTACCATGGGGTACTTTTAATTAGATCGACAGATGATCTTATTAATTAGGCCCCCAAGGAATCCTTTCAGTTATATCATCACATGATGTTCCTAACAAGATTTTTGGATCAATCTGTTTAACTAGACCACTCAAGGGGTCTAATTATGGAGTAGTACTTTATAATCCATGGGACATACTACAACGTAGTAGTCCATTAAGGATTTTATGTAGTACATTTGGGTATCCTACAATGAATCTCTCATATGAAGATACGAAAGGTTCTACGAGGATTTGGATAGCAAAAACTTGGATCACACAAAACATAAAAAGGAACACATAAGCACATAATCACATAGTTGTTTATCTTGGTTATTAATTTGTTATCGATTGAGAATGGATATGGAAACCAGTCAATTGACTTCAATGTCCTCTGGGATTTATCTGAAAAGATACGAAGATCTCCCAAAATTCGATTTTTGTTTTCTAAGAAACGTTCTATTCGAATTAAGGAACACAAAAATTTTAGGATTTACGGAAATACCCTTAGGTACCCTATTAAGGATTTATAGTAGTACTTTGGGTATTCGTCCAGTGTTGTAACTTGCGTTTTGTACTTCGTTTTCCTTGAAAGAAACAGGTACTTAGGAATTTCGTGGAAAATGCAAGAGATTATAAAATAGAAAAATTTTGGGGAGTAGTTTGCTTTCCAAGGAATACGATTCCTTGATTGTCGGTATTGTAAGGGATATGTTGTTTATACATACAACCTCATAAATGCATTGAAATGTAAATAAAAGATTTATTTATAAACAATGATAACAACTGTTTCATGGACCTTGACAACAAAAGAAAATAATACATAAGACATGATTATTTCTAAATGGTGTTGTCTTCTAGTCGGTCAGATGCTCATCCCTGCGCTGGATTAGCATTAGCAAGCTTTGGGCAATTTCTTCGGAAATGACCCATCTCGCCACAATTGTAGCAAGAACCTGGTGGAAAGCGAGCTTGAGCAGGATTGTTGTCAGCTTGATTTGGTGCAACTTCAGCTCGGCAAACTTTTGCTGTATGACCTTTACGTCCACAAATTTGGCATTCGCGGCACTTCACATTAACATGATGATGAAGTTTACATTGGTTGCACAAGGGTGAAGTTCCATTATATGGCTTCCTAGCAGGGGGTTGAGCTGGTTGGTTGGGGACGGCTTGATCATTGTGAGTAACCATGGCGAAGTTCTGAGAAGCCTTTCGCTTCTTTGACTGCTTAGGGGATCCAGTCTGTTCATCCATGGTCTTTGATTCCTCGATTGGTTTCGATTCCTCGACCGGTTTCTTGTCACCCTTTCGGAAAAGCTTACGTTTCCTGATCTGAGATTCAGTCAAGGTTGCAGCTAGCTCAATGGCCTGCCTAACTGTAGTAGGGTTGCTGCCAGTCACAATGTCTTGTATTGAGTCAGGGAGGCCATCAATGTACTTTTCGATTGCCTTATCCAAAGGCGTGACCATGTTTGGGCATAACAGACTCAACTCCTCATAACGGTCCGTGTAGGCTCGATGCTCACCGCTGTCTTGCTCAAGATTGTCGAATTCCCTTTCCAAGGCCCTGATCTCATGACGAGGACAGAATTCCTTCATCATAAGGGCCCTAAGTTCAGCCCATGTCTGTGCTAGAGCAACTTCTGCACCACGATCTCTCATAACCCCGTTCCACCATGTAAGGGCTCTCTTCTGGAACACACTCGAAGCAAACTCGACCTTGCGATTGTCAGGACACTGCACGTGGCAGAAAGTATTCTCAATGCTCTCGAACCATTGAAGAAGCCCAGTCGCTCCCTCAGAACCACTAAACTTGAGTGGTTTCGCCGAGTTAAAACTCTTGAAATTGCATGGACCATTGTTGTTGTTGTCGGCTTGATTCCATTGAGCAAAGAGGTTTGGGAATTGAGCAGCCATTTGCTGCACAATGATTTCTGCTAGTTCGGCAGTCGCTATCTGATTCTCGCGTCGAGGAGGCATTCTAAAAGAGGAAACATGAAAGGAAACGAGTGAGATAATTAGACGAAAAGAATGAGATGAAACAAATCTGATGAAAGCAAGGATATTGGTCATTTGTTTGTTACCACAAGGTAAACAAACGACACACCGTGACTAATCAAAGTAAATGGGTCAAAAATAATGTATCGCGAAGACATGCTCGCCTATAAGTGAACACTCATCCCAAGAATTCCCAGGTAAGCACAACTGGTCTCGCGTCTGATGAGATGTATACGAAGTGCTTGCCTAGACAGAAAACCCAGAATACAGGCATTCACCCTTCCAGTTTGCATGTGTTCACATTATTTAAAACCCAAAACCTTGACGAGATTTTGAAAACTCAAAGGGGTTCAAAACCATATAACATAGGGTTCAAAACCTTACAATAGAGGGTTCAAAACCTAGTAATCAATCATCCTAGAACAGATGATTAGTTTTCAAAGCGGTTTTGAAATTTATGTTCTTGTTGTGGTCGTCGCCTAAGGATAGGTGACGGTATTGTTTTATGACTAAACGCAAGTAAACTCGCGTTAGGGTCCTAGAAAGGTTATAGACTAGGTCAAAGCATTACTAATAACCTAATTCCCTATAACCATTGGCTCTGATACCATCTTTTCTGTCACACCCCGACCACGTAGAACATACAAAACGTGGCGGAAATGTCGGGGAGTGTTGTAACAGAATTAATTGTTTCAAATCCATGGCAATTGAAGTTTCGTTTTATTGATTAAAAGTGTTACAATGTCTTAACAAACAAGGAAATACAACATAATTAACTAGTCTAGCATCTTTTATTGTCACTAAAGCCCAAGTCTGCCTATGTGTATCTTGATCATCTTATGCAACAGCTCCTGAAAAACACATGTGAAAATAGGTACGTCAGCATAAAAATGCCTGTGAGATACATAGGTTTTGTGAACATAGGTTTCATGACTTATGTTTGAGAAAATGTTTAGTCATGAACCTTGTAATTTGCTTTGTTTTGTAAATCATTTGAAAAACGATAAGATCAGATGATATGTATAAATAAGAGAATAATGTATGGTTAAATGAATAACCATTGTAAAATGAGTTTATAAGATAAGTTGTTTGTAAATCAATGTCTTGTGAAAAGTATGTTATTTGTATAAAATGTTATATGTCTCAAACTGAAATGATTCAAATAACGCTACGATATGTAATACCATACAAACACTTATATATAGGAAGTACCAGCGGCGTATCCACCATGCTTGTATCATATTACACACGCATCGTTACTTAATCACTTAATCAAACCAAACCATCAATGTAAGATGTCTATGTTTAAACCAATTGTCAAATGTATTGAATAATATACCAAAATGTTTATGTCAAGATGTAAATCGTGCAACGTATAACCAATGTTGAAAATGTTTATTTGTCAAATGTAAATCATGTAATGTGTAACCAAAATGATATGTATGGCTAGTGAAATGCATCAACTAAACCATAGGTGAAATGCACAAAACAAAGTATTGAAGTAAAACTTGGTTTAAATCAAAGTTATGTTTTGTGTAGTAAATGTATGCTATACTGATATTAGACATTTATGCGGTATTGTGAAAATTCATACATCCAAGCCTTGCGACAGTCGGATAACCATGTAAAAATGGGTTATCAAAAGAATATGTATTCGGATTCGGTCATTCCTTACGTCCAAACAAACCCGAGATTTCAGGAATGGGATTTGTCAAGTCCTATGGTACCACTACCTACTACCGAGCGGCATGATCGGTGTTAATGAATGTATAGTATAGTTTAAACGAACCAAATGTCATACCAAAATGTAAGCATATGATGAATAAGAAATGTACTAAGTATACAAAGCAGAAAAGTCATGTAAATCAATGTGCTAGCATGCTATCAGTTAACATACATAGCAGAAATGTAATGTAGAACCATGTACTAAGTATGCACACAATGGACATACATAGCATAAAATGTAATGAAATCATGTACTATAATGTACTAATGAACATAGGAAGTATATGATGTGAAAACAGGAAAACATGAAAGTAACAAGTAGGCACATGTGTTTCACCCCAAAACAGTTTGGAAAACAGTAAAAGAGGGGTCTATGTACTCACTTGAGATTGCTCAGAAGTCCTAAGATAACCACCAAGCAATGCTAGAGATCACGGATATCAAACGGCACCTAATATAGGTAACTACATTAATAAACCGGACCTAAATCGGAAGATCGGATAGAATGAGGGTTCGTAAACCAAACGAGTGTAGAGACTCGTGTCATACGGTTTAACAAAGCCTACATACTAAATGAAACCTAACCTAAGTGCTTACGACCCATTTCGACCCGTTTAGGTAGCTTATGTTACTTTAATGCGTCGTTCGCGTGAAACGCGTTCGGACCGCCTAACTAGTCCTATGACAAGTAAAATATGCCTTAACATGTTTAATATTGTTACTAAATCAGTTTAGATACCAAAAGTTATGTTACATATGCTTAAAATGAATTTTGGCATCAAAGGGGTATTTTGGTAATTTACCTAAGGCATATATACTACCTATCATACAACTACTTAAACGAAGCGACCATAAGGTATAACCTTGGAAGGTTATTCCCTATATACTATGGTCACCTAATGTGCTTGGTCGGATCCTAATGATCGACCAAACGGGTCGGGTTCGAAAGTATAAGCGATTGTTTAGATCGCTTACCTGACGACCCTATATAAGCACTAAACTAAAAGTGACGAGCTAAGCATGTTAAAACATGCTTAACTAAGTTTAGAAAACAGGTTTGGTATCACAACAAACGGTTGTGATACCTAAGAGTAGTTTGGTTACAAAATACGCAAGAATACGTATTCTGACCGAAACTACGGCTCGTCACTGAGCCTAGATAACGTGGTAATCAGTAGGTATAGTCACTAGGGACTATAACCATCGTGATCACACTCACGTTATGAAGTTCAACGAACTCCGCATCGACCATAAACTGGTCAATGCAGAAAGTCAAACAAAGTTTGACTTTCGGACTCGAAAAGCAATAAAAGAACGAAGGAACACTTACGAAGGGTCCCCGAATGCTAATCTAGATCAAAATAGCTCAGGTATGAAACAAAGGTTTCAACTTAGAGCACAAATGATCAGATTCTTGTGAGAAATGAAGTGAAATGTGATGGGTATTTATAAATTTCGGTCCACCGTTAGGATCGTTTCTTGGAGAAGAGGGAATGATCACACCCCTACACTTGTTGGAATGTTGTGGTTACTGAATTTGGCCACCATAAGAGTTTAACATGTGGCACTTGACCTTTGGGAAGTGTTAGGAGTTGCCAACTTGTGTTAAAAATGGCCTTTGCTGATCAGAAGGGGCCTAGCGTGACGCTAGGGGGGCTAGGCGTCGCGCTAGGGGTCCCCTGATCAGCAAACACTTTCAAATGCTCACCTTTCAGTCCCCGTTGCGTATTAAGGCCATTTCCGACGTGTTTAAGGCTCGTTAAATCATTTTCAAGGCTCCACAAGGATGCCTAAACATTGTGGACATGAAACATGCTCAAAAATATGTCGGATGTTAGTTCGTTTGGTCGTACGAACGCGATGTTCGGTTAATTACGACGGAATGCGCATAAGCGCGAGAAACGATCTAAATTGCGTGACGAATGGATTTTTCTTATGCCAAACACTAAAATAAAATATTTTAGTGCTTACATAAATTTTTCGATGTCCAGATGTATTCAGAACGTAAGTTATGCGCGAAAGTGCAAACTTGTGCACTTTTTGACACTTTTAGTCCCTGAATGACCCAAAAGTTTATTTTAGCATACCGAACCCCTTTAAAACTTATTTCTAAGTTATGTAAAGGTTATTTAAGGTATGTTAAGTATATGTTGATGTTCCAGAGTATTTGTCGCGTTAAACTAAGTACGTTTACGCACCAGTTTGCGTATAACTCTCTAGAAAGTGATATAGAGTTTGAAATCGAACAAGAGCTGATATGTGCAAAAGATACACATATTTATCCAAGTCCAAAGTATGAAATACAATATTTCATTGGTTTGGCATTTGTTGGATGGTTGAAGTGACACAGGTGTCACAATTTTCCTTTCTTGGATCCAAGCTTCTTCTTCAAATTGTTGATGATGATCTTGTTGGATGATTCTGCCTGACCATTAGCTTGTGGGTGGACTGGTGTTGATGTTATCATCTTAATCCCCCAGCTGTCACAAAAGTTAGTAGTTCTATTCCCAATAAATTGGGATCCATTATCACAAACAATTTCAGAAGGGATACCAAATCTAGTAATAATGTTTCTTTTAATAAAGGATATAACTTCCTTTTCTCTGACTTGAGCAAAGGCTTCAGCCTCTATCCACTTGGAGAAGTAATCAGTCATAGCAAGCATGAATACTTTTCCACCAGGTGCCTTAGGAAGCTTACCAACTATATCCATTCCCCACCTCATAAACGGCCAAGAAGAGGATATAGGATGCAAAAGTTCTGCTGGTTGGTGAAGGATATTACTGTGTCTCTGACAAGGATCACACTTCTTGGCATACTCCACAACATCCTTCTTCATAGTGGGCTAATAGTATCCTGTCCTCAAGATCCTTGAGAATAATGCCCTGCCCCCAGTGTGGTTTCCACAATCTCCTTCATGGAAATCCTTTAGGACTTCTTGGATTTCAGGGTCCTCAATGCATCTTAGATATGGTCCTGCAAGAGATCGTTTATACAACATATTATTCAATATTGTAAATTGAGATACCTTAATTTTGAAAGCCCTGGGGTTTTCTCCTGTAGGAATCTCTCCATGTTGTGTGTATCTCATGATTGGGAGGATCCATGATCCTGAATGAGATTGAGTATCATCACTAGGGATGATTGCAGAATCTTCTCCTATCTCCATAGCTACATGATCCTCGATAGCAGGGGTCAGGATATGGATAATTGGGATCTTGATATCCTCCGGGATCTTCAAGGATGATCCTAGATTGGCTAATGCATCAGCCTCTGCATTCTCTTCCCTTGGTACCTGTGTCAAACTAAAGGAAACAAAAGAGAGTGCCAATTCTTTGACTATCTCTAAATATTTGATTAGCTTTTCACCTTTAACAGCATAGGATCCATTAAAGTGATTAGTGATTAATAAAGAATCTACATGTACCTCAAGATACCCGATCCTCATATGCTTAGCAATTTGCAAACCAGCTATCATTGTTGGTAGTTTGAAATTCACAAGCTATGGAGTGGGGTATTATGTCCCCCTGTGGCGATTTTAGTAGTATTCCAAGCCCTGATCCTTTTACATTAGAGGCTCCATCAGTGAAGAGTATCCAAGGATCCTTAGTTTCTTCAAGCTGTTGGACTTCTAACTAAGCTTCCTTTTGCAAATCACTACTAAAATCTGCCACAAAGTCAGCTAAGGCTTGGGATTTGATGGCAGTCCTTGGTTCATATCTTATATCATATGCACTAAAATTCACTGCCCACTTAGCCATCCTTCCTGACATTTCAGGTTTCCTGAGAACATTCTTAATTGGAAAATTAGTCTTAACAATAATGGCATGAGTCTCAAAATAATGCCTCAATTTAGTAGATGCCATTATTAATGCAAGGATAAGTTTCTCTAAGTGTGAATACCTAGATTCAGCATCGAGTAAACTCTTACTTACATAATAAATAGGATGTGTGTACCTTGGTGATCCTTAACAAGGACTGCACTTACTGCTTTTGAGGATACTGCTAAGTATAAGGATAATATATCCCCTTTTTCTGGTTTCATCAGGGCCGGGGCTGAGGATAGGTAATCCTTAAGAGCTTTGAGGGCACTTTCATGCTTCTCAGTCCATTCAAATTTCTTGTTTTTCCTCAGGATGTCATAGAATTCCTTGCACTTTTCTGAGGATTTGGATATGAACCTGTTCAAGGCTGCGATCCTGCCTGTCAATCTTTGCACATCCTTAGCATTGGCAGGAGATTTGATATTCACAATAGCCTTGATTTGCTCTGGACTTGCTTCAATGCCCCTCTTTATCACCATATAGCCTAAGAATTTACCTGCCTTAACACCAAAATGACACTTGGAAGGATTTAGTTTCATATTAAATTTATCAAGGATATTGAATGCTTCCTCCAAGTCTTTAAGGTGATCCTCAGCTTTCTTGGACTTAACCACCATGTCATCAATATAGACTTCCATAGTGTGTCCAATTTGTTCCTTGAACATCATATTGACTAGCCTTTGATAAGTAGCACCTGCATTCCTTAGTCCAAATGGCATAGCAATATAACAATATATACCAGTTGGGGTCATAAAGGCTGTATCCTCTTGATCGGATGGTTCCATCTGAATTTTCTGAAATCCAGATGAAGCATCCATAAAAGTCAACAACTCATGACCCGCGGTAGCATCCACCATGGAGTCAATGTGGGGTAATGGGAAAGGATCCTTGGGACATGCCTTGTTTAAATCAGTAAAATCGACACATACCCTCCACTTTCCATTTTTCTTTTGAACAACAACCACATTGGCTAACCATCTTGGATACTTAACCTCTCTTATCATACCTACCCAGAGTAGTTTATCTACTTCTTCCTGGATAATAGCATTCCTTTCAGGTGCAAACTTCCTCCTCTTTTGATGTATAGGCTTGAATGACCTGTCAATGCCAAGCTTATGAGTAATTATATCCTTAGATATACCTGTCATATCCTCATGTTTCCAAGCAAAGGTAGTTTTCCTTCTTTTAAGGAAGGATACTAGATCCTGTTCAATGCTGCTAAGGATCCCTGATCCTATGAAGACTATGGATTCAGGATCATCAGGATCCACGAGGATTTCTTTTACATCCTGCTCTCTTGCCTCCAAGATATCTCTTGAAGGATACTTTAATTGCTGTTGCTCCCTTGGTCTTGAGGCTGGCTTCATTGATGATGTATAACAATTCTTAGCCTCTTGTTGATCACTCTCAATTTTCACCACTCCCCATGGACTCGGAAGCTTTACACACTGATGATAGTTGGATGGAACTGCCTTCATATCATGTATCCATGGCCTGCCAAGGATAACATTGCAACAAGATAAGCAATCTATAACACAAAATTTTTTATAAGAATGCAATCCTTCAATATAGATTGGGAGTTTGATGTCCCCTAATGTATTCTTAGTTTCCCCACTGAATCCCACAAGTACTGAGGATATTGGGACAATATCAGACTCCAGGATATTCATATTCTTGAGGACATCAAGCTGGATGATGTTCACAGAGCTTCCTCCATCTATAAGGATCTTGCGAACAAAGTGGTTAGAAATAAACAATGTAATTACAAGACCATCATGATGAGGATCCTGGACATCAACACGATCATCCTCATCAAAGGTTATGACTTTATCCTGGGTAACAACGGAGGTCCGGACGGGTCTGTCTCCATTATCCATCTTGGTTTCCTTAGCATGTCTCTTGGCTGCTGAAAAGGAAGTACCACAAATGTCTGATCCATCGGATATGAAGTTTATAACTTGTGCATCTGCTGGAGGAGCAGGAGTCCTTTCCGGGATCCTCTCAGGATCCTGGATCCTTGACTTCTTTCATCCCAAAAGCTCTTTCAAATGCCCCTTGCTCAACAAGTAACCAATTTCCTTTCTAAGTTCAATGCACTCTTCAGTGAGATGCCCGAAATCCTCATGATATGCACACCACTTGGACTTATCCTTTACAGCGGCTGGTTTATCACTTTTTCTCGGCCACCTAGCTTTCTCACCTAGATTCTGCATTGTAAGAATTAGTTCATTGTTATCAACAGAAAAACAGTATTCAGAAATAGGAGGATAATCCTCATCATCCTCTTCTTGTTCCACTGCATGCACGTTCTGGTTATCAGATTTGTTATAGGATTTTGATTTGTTGTTCCTGAAGTAGGATCCTTGCTTTTCCTGTTTTGAGGATCCTGTCAATCTCTCCTGGATCCTTTTGTCATCCTCTAGACGAATGAACCTAAGGGCCCTGGTTCTTACTTCATCAAGATTCTGCTTGGGGTCATAACAAGATCATCATAGAATAATGAATCCCTAAGCAATTCCATTTTAAAGGCTTCTACAGCCGTAGCAATATCCAAGTTAGGAATATCTAAGGATTCTTTACTAAACTTAGTGATGTAATCTCTAAGTGATTCATTTTGACCTTGTGTTACCCTATATAGATCACTAGTTAATCGTTCAAATTTTCTACTATAAGAGAATTGACTATTAAACAAATTAACTAGATTAGCAAATGAAGTAATAGAGTAAGGGGGAAGACTTAGCAGCCATTTAAGAGCAGATCCTGTGAGTGTGGATCCAAATCCCTTGCATAGACATGCTTCTTTTAACCTCTCAGGAATTGGATTGATCTCCATCCTCTCCCTGTATTGAGCTACATGTTCCTCTGGATCCGTTGAACCATCATATAGCTTCATAGTTGGTATTTGGAACCTCTTGGGTATCTCAGCATCACAAATAGGTGGTGTAAAGCGAGATATCCTATGGCTACCATCTGCAATTTCAGGAATGGGTTTAACCACTCCTGGTACGCTGGATATCATATCCTTGAGCTTCTGTAACTCCCTGGCCATAGCCTGATTGATACCTGTATCCTGGATAGAGCCATGGTTAGTGTTATATGAATTATTAAAAGTGTTACCTCCCATAGGATTCGTGTTTGGAATTCCAGATGTGAATCCACATTGACGAGACTCTGGTATGATTGAAGGACCAGAGGAAGCAATGGTTTGCATTGGTATGAAGTCTCCTTGATGAACATCCGAGCTCGGGGGCTGCATACTTCTTGGGAATCCTTGATCCTGAAAGATGTTGGATCCTTGAGGCTGAGATGATCCTTGAACCTGAAAGGACCCTGGATTTATAAAGGATCCTTGGACCTGGGAGGATCCTTGGACCGGGTGCATTCCTAAATATCCTCCTGAGCTGATGAAGGATCCCTGATGCTGAAAAAAGGATCCCGATGGCTGAGAGCAGGATCCTTGAGGTTGGAAGTGAGAGCCAAATGCCTGACTCATAGTTGTTGTTCCATAACGCCTTTCTGATGGACCACTTTGATACTGGATGCCCGGAACTGCCGATTGTAGGGTAGTTACAACTGGAGTGTCAAAATTTAATGACCTTGGCATCAG